>CATIWR010064214.1:0-22035 GCA_949677035.1 Omphalea diandra | reverse complement strand
ACTTTTTATATATTGATAATTATAATATATAATAAATATGAGTATATGAATAATTTCATAAAATATAAAACTAAAATCTGAAATTTAACCAAACTGAATCGGATTAATATTTAAAATTATCTATTGTCGATTATAGATATTTGTAAATAATCGATTCAGAATTGGATTCGATCACCCCTACAAGAAACAAAGTCCTTCTCATCAATCAACAAAAATATTCATTATTTTGGACGAAAGACAGATAATTTTTTTTACAATAGTCTTATTTATAGAATTAATCATTTTTAATTCTATTATAACAAAAATTCTAAACTTAATTAAAAATAAGTCTAAAATAAGAACTTTATATCACATTAATTAAAGATTTTTCTCATTCAAATAGAAAAAATATCTTACTGAATCTAAATAGCAATTTGAATCAAATTTTAACTAGAACACCTACTTCATGCTAAAAAAATATATATCTCACTGAATCTATATAGAAATTGGAATCAAATCTTAACACGAACATGAACACTTACTTACAAGTAGTCTTAATTTAATCGACAATTGTCAACATTTTACTATCATCACGAACACAAAGAACAAATATTAACCATGTATATGTATGATCATAAAAAGCTCTCAAAGTGAGGAGTTTATCATAACTATCAATTCTAAATCCTAATCACTACCTGAGTGATACAGCTTAAAGGAGAATAAAACGAGCATTAGACTTTGAATTTCATAATACTGTAAAAAAACAAAAAAGAGTCAAATAATGAACGGGATTAACAATTCAATAATTACATATAGTCAATGAGAAATTAAAAACAAGAAGTGGTCCATGGAGGATGAACCATTTAGCAGTATCAAGATGTATCTTCCCAATCTTGCTAATATCGTTGCCTTATGTCCAATCAAAGTGCAAAATTTCTACTATGCATCTGGAAGCTTTGATAAGTTGGTCATACATAAAAAAGAAGCAAGCCAATTAAAATATTCCACGCTTTCACATAGAAGAGTATGATTCGATTGGATTCCTTGACTGGTCATTGTAATAAAAAACAAAAGAGTAGTTGGTCATTGAATCATTGATATTCGGTCTTAATCTAAGATTAGGCAATAATTCGGGTTTGTAATAAATTAAAACATTTTTCTAGCATACAATATTGGTACTTTCATTGGGTCGAGACTTAATTTTTTTTAAACAAACCCTTATGGTCTGCCAAATTAATATAAATATTTAATGCACGAATACAAGACTGCGTCTTATTCAAACGGGTCTCAAAATTTTATTCAATTTATCATGTCCATGGTTGAAATTTGAAGAGGGAATAGGACAAAAGAGTCGAAGGCTAGCCCCTACTTTAATCCAACTTGCAAGGTTTTGTTAAGATTTAAGGCAAAATACTGGAGGTCTTTTCTCTCTTCACGTTTTATCTCAAAAATCTTTTTTATTTATTTTTTGAGATTATTATTCACTAAATGCTGATAATACTGTACACTTCATTATTTTTTTTTTCTATTTTCTTTATTTTTCATTTCAATACATATAATTTTATATTTACTTTTATAAATTTTCATAGTTTTATTTATTTTTTTTAATTTTGATAAAAATTTTTAATTTTTCTTTTATGAAAGTGTAATTCCTTTCATAGTGAGATTATTATTATTATATTTTTATAGGATTAATTTATGATATTATTAAAACGATCGATTTATTTTTTTTATAGTAATTTAACTAGAGTTGCATGAAGATAAAAATATCGAATTGTAAATTAACATAGCCACCAAGCAAAACATGTTTTTTACTGTTATATAAAATTCAATACTTTATCAATATGATTATATTTTTCCAAAAAAAATTATCACTTTCGAATCCGATTCAGTACACTTAGTGCCAATATAAGTTGTTATAAATTGTAAATTTTAATTTTTCATATCAATTCAATACTTCTTACTGTTATACAAAATTTAATACTTTGTCAATATGATTATATTTCTACAAAAAAAATCATTTTTTCTGATCAGATTCAATATACTTAATATTAATATAAATTATTATAAATTATAAACTTTAATTTTTTATATATATTAAAATTTTTATATTTAATATTTCATAAATGAAAATTATTCTCTCTTATTTATTGTTTATACATCATTTGTTTGCGTGCTGGGCTATTGCCAATTTGGCATTTCTACAAAATAACATAAATCGCATTGTAGGCATTAAGTTCGGTCAAATAAATTAAATTGATTAATTTAATTTAATTTAAATAAATATAAAATTTAATTCAATTTAATTTTAAATATATCAAAATAAAAATTTGACCTGAATTCAATTAATGAAAATTTTTATATAAATTATATAAATAAAATTTTTATATTTAAATGTAGTATATGTTTAAATATGTAATTAATACATAATATGTAGTATGTTTATACATAATTAAAATAATATATTTTAAAAATATTTTTTTAAAGAAATTCAATTAAAATCGAACTGAATGAAATGAGATGAAGAAGAGGAAGATGGTTGAGATTTTTTTTGGAACAAGTTGTCATGTGTACGCTATGGATATTTTTTTAACAAAAAATTTATCCTCTATTTTAACTATTTTTCTATATAAATTATTTCCATATAAAAATTATTATTTTTGTAGTTTTTAATGAAAATGAAACTAAAAGTTGAGTCAAAATTTGCAAAATATTATTTAATAAGAATCAAATTTTAATTTTGAACTTAATTAAAAAGGTGTTTGGATAGCTGATGAGAGCTGTTGATAACTAATTGATATCCATCAGTTGATAAAATAATATTTGATAAAAATTTAAAATAGCAGTTGATAGTTGATTAATGTGTCAATCAATTATAGTTGAAATATTTTTCTATTTGGAACTATTTTATAATTTCAGCTGTTAATAATTCATAAATTTTATAAAAAAATTATATATGGAATATTTTAATAACTAAAAGTATATTAACATATAATAATTAACATTAATAAAAATAATTATTAAAATTTTATAAATATAAAATAATAATTATAATATTTAAATTTGAAATAATATATTGTAAAGATACATATAAAATATATTATTTATTTATTTAATATAGTAAAATTATATTTTTATTAAATATTTTATAAATTAATAATAATAATCATTTTTCAAATATTTAACATTAAATCACTATTAATTACCAATAATCACTAATTATCCGTGATATTCATCAGCATGCTCTAAATTATTTTAAAAAGGTTGGGTGTGAATTGGTCTTTTACTTACGTCGTCACGTACTAAACTGAAAGTAGAATCCTAGTGTAGACTGGACTGGCAAGAGTCATTGAAGTAATATTTAATACAAAAGCTGCGAAATGTAGTCATTGCTTGACGTTTCAGCAGAACGAACGTTCTTCCTTGTCTTTGTCTTTACTGCTTGTATCTATTAGTAACTCAACACGCGAGTCTGAGAAAGGCTTAATTGAATAAAATTAAACGAATTAAATTTTTTTAACTTACACGTGTCATACTATTTTTAGTTTGTTTTATCCTTAATCAAAAGGAACACATAACTCGAAACACTCCCATTTACAAATTTATTTCATGTCATTATCATTGTCAGTAACCAGATCGGTGATATTAGTTTATAGCTGTTTATATCAAGTGTTTTTTATGCTATTGAATGGCAACTGGAATCATTATTCTATCTAAACTGGTTCCTTGTTTGAAGACTCCACCAAACCTTCGGTTGTATCCATCATCGCGTTGGTCTTTGTTAGCAGTCTGTTTGGAACCGAACCTCCTCATTCATGTCCAACCTATATCTTTAGTCCCTATGCAACGGCATGTTTGTTTGGGTTTTTATTTTAAATAACCTACAGGGTTTTAGCCTTCATACATTTGCAAAGAGTTGAATAAAATTTTTTTTTATGAAAAATCCTTGAAAAAATAAAAAAAATTTCAAGTGTTGTATTGTTCTCGAGTGAAAAAAAAAGAGAGACATTTATAAAACAAAAGCTATATTTGAACCAATAATTGTATTGTTTTATTTCAATTTATCTTATATCAAGTGTTGTTTTATCCCACCTGCGTGTATATATATTGTTAGAAATTTCAATTGAAAGAGTTGAATCGACAAAAATTAGTGGATGTTGAGTTCGAAAATAATTGGATTATAATAAATTAGGGTCAACCATTACTAAAAAGTTAGAACTAATCAATTAATTAGTTAAATTCAAACCATTATATACCTTTTATATTTTAGGTATTTTTTGATGTGAAATTTTTAATTTTAACACATTCTCTCCAATATCAATAGTAAATAGATTTATATATACTTCCTTTGTTTTAATATTATAGGCCATCTATTTTTTTAAAAAGTCTCAAAAAATATGTCATTTTTCATATTTATATATTATTTTAGTTATAAATTATCAAATTTATCTCTTCATTAATTATTCAATATATCCAGATTAATAATTAAACTTTTTTTAATTGTTTTGAATCGTAATTCTTTATACATCTTTCTTTGATATCTCAATGTTTTGTGATTAATAATATTTTACATTAAGAATGAAAAGTCATTTTTAGAGTCTTTTTTTTTCAAGAACCCATTATTTTTTTAAAAAAGTGTACAATAAATAGTACTAAATGATATTTGATTAAAAAAACAAAATGTCTATTAACTAATAAAATCTAATTTTTTTTAATTTATGTAAAAAAAAAAAGTGGCATACATTTGGACAGAGGGAGTATGAATCATCAATTAATGCAAATGGGAAAAAAAAAAAAAAAAACATGTACACTTTCAGCTACTCTTGAAAGTCATTAAATATATGAGCTATGAACATTTGAATATCTGGGCCTCCTGCATTTACATGAGCAGGTATGAATTATTATTGTTTTTGCAAGTCTTTGAGATGTTGCATTGATTTGTAAGTCTTCTATGATAGGTATAGCGTCCTTTTCTTGGTGAACAGTACTATTATTTTTTTTTTTTTTTTACTATTCTCAATGTAATATATAGTTCAAACATATATGTATAAAGTTATTATAATTTTACGAATTGATAATTTAAATTGAAGTGTGTGTAATATATATATATATATATATATTAAAATTTTATATTAAAAAATATATAAAATATATAATAATTTGAATTTTTTCTTTTTTTTTTTGAATAAAAAAGGCCTTTTATTTACAAGATCTGAAACTAGACCATTAATAATAAAAAAAGATGGACCATGCGTCCACGCTGTAGAGTCTAACACTAAACTAACAGCTCTACTAAGCTTGTGAGCCACTTGGTTTGTTGTCCTAACAACAAAAATTAAAGCTGCAATTGCTGCAACTTAGGAACAAGATACAATAAAATCTGTCACAGTGACCCTGTCCGTAATGTAATATAGATTAGAGGTCTATAACACGTGAAAAAACATAAATGAATTAATAAATATGCTCTTTTTTTTTTTTGAAGAATTGTATATATTCATTTTTTATAAATTATAAATTTATTTTTGGTATAAACTTTAGATTTTTTTTTTGTAAATTATAAATTCATTTAGTATAAAAATATATGTTCATTTTTTATAAATTGTAAGTTTATTTTAGTATAAATTGTAGATTTATTATTAATAAAATATAAATTTATTTTTTATAAAATGTAGGTTTATTTAGTATAAACTGTAAATTTATTATTAGTAAATCGTATATTTATTTTTTTACAAACTGTAGGTTCATTTTGGTATAAATTATAAATTTTTTATCAGTAAACTATAAATTCATTTTTTTATAAACTGTGAGTTTATTTATTTTGTAAATTGTAGGTTTATTTGATATAAATTATAGATTCGTTTTCAATAAACTATAAGTTCATTGTTTATAAATTGTGAGTTTATTTTTTGTAAACTATAAATTCATTTTTTACAGTTAAATATTTTAATATTTTAAATTTTTTTATAATATTAAAATTGATAAACTTACAGTTTAGATAATTTTTTTTGAAAAAATAAATCATTTTTTAAAATATATAAAATAATAATAATAATATTGATATAATTAAAAATAAAAAAAGAAATTTATAAAAGGATAAATATATATATTTAAAGTAAAAAAAGGAAGTTTGTTAAAAAAAGTAAAGTAGTTACATTTAAAATAAACAAATTGTTAAAAAACAAAACAGTAATTACATAAAAAAATATCTTTATTTTACCGCATAACGCGTAACACGTGTTTTGAATCCCTATCTACAATATTTGGATTTTAGGACCATAAAATATTGTGGACAAAGGTCTATGATATAATTTGTCATTAATCACAACCACAATCACATCAAAATTTGAATTTAACTACTTAATTAATTGATTTTAATTTTTTAATAATAATTAATCTAAATTCATTTATCTCGAGTTTAACCTCTACCTAATTTTTGTCATAAATGAACTTCAATGTTTTTGTTCCCTAACAATTGATAAGGTTTGCATTATGGGGAGTTCTATTAACGTATTGCTCCATCTGTCTTGAGTCTCCGATGCTTTGGATTTAGCTGCTATCCCTTCCCTTTGCGCCACTTTATTTAGAGATTAGACCAATCTGATTGGATTAGTAAAAAATTGGAACTGATTACGAACTTTGCGTCGACAGCACGGCTTCAACGCTCCCTTTCATTCCTGTGGCAATGTATACAGATATTTCAGTACACGTATAGAAACAAATCTTCAAATTAAAATATATAGCAAATACAAAATAAATTAGGAACATATTTGCTAGAGTAAGAAATAAGAAATATTCTCTTATAATTAAGTCATTCAACCTCTTATAAACCAAAATAATAATAATAATAATAATAATAACTGAGTTATTCTTAATTTGCGCTTAAACATATTTTGTTTATAAATTTTTAACATGTATATGTATATATCTCCAAGCCCCTACATAATGTGTATATAATATGCATGTTTTTACATTAATTATTATAATTATTTTTACTTAAACATATATTATCTGGGTGCTTTTATTCATCTAATTATTAATTAAATTTTTATGTAAAAAAGTAGGTAAACATTGACTTATCAATTTATTATAATTTAACATTTTATTCATTAGATAGGTATATGCAATCAAGTGCATATAAGGCTCTGTTTATTTTAAGAAAAAATTTATTTTTAAAAAATAAATTATTTTTTATTGTTTGACCATATATGAAAAATTATTAAAAAATATTTTTTGGTGTTTGACGTATTTTGAAATATATTATTTTCTTTTCCATCAAAAGAGTATTAAAATATTTAAAACTCATTAAAATTTTATATGTTCAATTTATAATTAAATATAAAAAAAATTACATAAAATAATCAAGTTGAGAATTTTTCTGATAATCGTCCGGTTGAGTGGCTCCTGTCACCCGCCATCGATGATAGTTGGAGATTACTAGAAATAATTATCGATTGTAAATATATTAATTAAAATATATTTGATTAATTTTTGTATAAAAATAATTTGATATACAAGTTATTTAAAAAATAATTTAATTTGTATTATTAAAAAATATTTTTATTGATCGATTTTTTTAAATGCATTGCACACAGAAAAATGTGCAAATCGAAGGAAGCCAATTGGATTCCTCTTATTTTAATTTTTTTTAATACGAGTGACAGTAGAATTCTAGGATATGACTAGAAGATTATCGGGTGTAGTAGAACTATACCCTTATAAAGTGTTTTATGGATGCACGCTTCATTCAACGCAGATACTGCCAGTAGAGCAAACTTGTGTGAGCTACCCAACACAGAGAAATTTTTATAACAAATAAGAAAGATAAGGAAGAGATATAGTTGTGTGGTTATTGCATTGCAATAACTACATGGCTATGGCTATGGCTATGGAACAAGGAGGTGATGGCTATACACAAGATGGAACTGTGGATCTGAAAGGTAACCCAGTCCTTAGATCCAAGAGAGGTGGATGGAGGGCTTGCTCTTATGTTGTTGGTAACTAACTCAACTTTCTCTCTTTCTCTATAAAAGTTCTCTTTTTCTGGGTTGTTATTATACTTAACTTGGTCCTACAATGCCCACAGCCACAACCACAATCTCTCTCTCTCGATGTATCTATATAGCACCTTCTAGTTCCTTAAAACTTGGGAGTTGAAGTGATGCTCTGGGCTTTTTTCAGTTCCTCAAAACTTGGAAATAGCAAGCATGGTCTTTCAAGTTCTATAATCCATATCCTTGTGCTTTTCTCTGCTGTTTCTTTTAGAGGGCATTTTCTGAATCTATCAAAGTTGGAAACTTAGCTTTGACCGATTGGATTTGCATTTGATCTATTAGGTTTAAACAAGGATTTAGAGATTTGTTTTTTCATAAAAAGAATTAACAAATTTCTTGTGAAGATAAAGTTGGGAAGAAAAGTAGAATAAATGCAGAAATGAAAGCAGCTTCATATATTATTCCTTTATTTCTATTGAACATCATTTTTGTCCAATGCTTCACTCTTTGTACAAGAGAGGACATATTATTATTGAGTTAATACTCAGCGCATACTGCATACTCTCATTTTCTTTAAATATTTATTAAAATATAAAATACATTTAGTATCATAATCACAAAGAGTTATACTTATCTATTTAAATTATAATATATTTAAAATTAAAAGATTTTTAATTATTTTTAAAAATAATTTTAAATATTTTAAATTTTTAACACTTAAAATTCATGCTGAAAATTTTATTGTCAATTATTAAGTAGAGTTTTTGGATATAATTTTTTTTTTTCCAAAAATTACTATTGAAACTGCAAGGGTGCATTTAGACTTCTTAGATCCACCTCCCATGTGAAGTTCGTCCATACCTGTCTTAGTGGAGAGCAGCTTAAAATCAAATTAATGCACTTGCTCTAATTTCTCAAGTGCGACACCAACCATTTGACCTTATCATTAATTTTAGTTTACAAACCTACCAGTGCTCTATAAATTCGTCTGTATTTTCATTGTTTAATATCTACTGCCGCCTCCCATAATAACTATCACTTTAAAAAAAAAAAAAAAATTATTTCACAATAACTATCACTTTAAAATATTAATTAATTTTTTTAATTTTATTTTTATCCTTCTTAAATATAACTAATGCATTTAATTTGAATATTTCTATAAAAAATTAATTTAGTTATTTTTTTCAAGATATAGTCTAATTAATAATTTCTTAATCCATAAGTAAAATTAAAAAATGATTATTATTATAGAATGAAGGAAGTACAACAATGTCTAAACAAAATTACCCCAGAGAGAAACTTCTAAATACAATTTTGACAACAAAAAAAAGCTAAGGAAAGGATTTCCAACTACAGTGTAACCAATTATTTACATCTAGTTAATACTTCTTTTCATCCAAAAAAAGTTATTTACTATTTCTTTTTGATATATCTCACAATACATGTCTATTTTCACTAATTACAATCAAATTTTTTAATTTATTCTTTTAATTATTAAATTAGTAAAATACAATTATTTTCTTATTAAAAATATTTAAGAGTATAAATGAAAAGATTTATTGTAAATTATGAATTGACAAAGAATTGAATATATTTTCTTAAATAATGTGAAAACAGTAATGATAATCCTTTTAGGACAAAAATTACAATATACTACAAACTATATTAAATAATTAATTCAGTCGTGAATATCATAATATAAAAGATAATCATTAATTACCAAAACTATGATGGATTAATAAAATGAGATTTCACAGTTTCAAGATATGACGTTCCCATCTAAAATTATCATATTCGAGAGAAAAAAAAATAAAAATAAAAAGATGAAATTATCTATGCTCTAAGAAAGCCATTGGGATTTGTGGATTTCATTACAAAGCCATAGGGATTTGTGGATGCAGTGTATGAGGTATTCGAAAGGATGGCATATTATGGGATATCAAGCAATCTCGTTCTCTACTTGACAAAAAAGCTCCATGAAGGCACAGTGAAGTCAGCTAATAATGTCACAAATTGGGTGGGCACCATTTGGATGACTCCAATTTTGGGTGCATATGTTGCTGATGCTCATCTTGGCCGCTACTGGACCTTTGTTATTTCTTCCATTATCTATCTCTCGGTATATCTACTTCCACCTCCATTCATTACAAACATTTAATTATATCACTCCAGTCCACTAGCATATGATTTTTTACGTTGAATTTGACTTAGTACTTCAATAATGAAATATATGATATAGTATAGTTTTTTTGTCTTACTCGAAGTCCAGTTGAGCATATAATTGTTGACTGTGTGCCTGCATTATTTGAATTTTATTGAGTACATACGTGAAACGATTGGCTTCTAGAGGCACAAGTAGGAATGGAAGACGTTTTGTTCGTTCTGGGAAAACGATCCTGTCGTGTTAAATTGATTTGTACCTGCAATTTGAAGGTTGTCTCTTTGTTTGGAAAAATCGTAAGGAGGGAGAGAAAGTGAATCATCTTTTCTCCCAATCCCAAAAAGAGGGTAAGTTCCAGCCGACTCTAATTTTTCTTAAACAGAAATAGCAGGCCTTGGACGCAGCTCAAAGTCAACTGATTGTTGTTTTAGGGTAACGATGCAAGACAAATTTGCATATCTTGTGGATATTAATTTATCTTTTTCATTTTATTTTTTTTAAATTTGCTTCAATTGGTAGTTGAATCTGGACAATGTTTAGCTCTGATGGAAAATATTTTTTTACAATTTTGTCCGTTTAAATTAGTCAATAAAAAAATATTTTTCTAGTTAAAGAGAAAATTGAATCATTTTTCAGGAAAATGACTTTTAATTTTGAAAACGGAAAGTCATTTTCGGATTATGATAAACTCTTTCAAATGAAAAATAAATCATATAGATAGATGTATTTATTATTATTGGTCATTTTTAACTATTAATATCATCATTGGTCATCATCAACCAACGATGGTCGTTGGACAAAGATGAGATCTACAAAAAATTTTTATTTTAATATATTTTTTCTTATATTAAATAATCAATAGTATAAATATAAAATATTTATTGTCTAAATTTTGTTATAATCTTATTAATCAAAAGAAAATTATTACTTTTTATAATGTGTTTTAAATACCAAAAAATGTTACTTTGAAAATATTTTTCTCAGACAAGTTATTTTTTGTAAAGCAAACGGAGCCTAAAATTGAGGTTTTTTTGGTGGAATTGAAAATTAAGTACTGAATAATTTCATTAATGAAAATTTAAGAGCTGAATAATTTTAGTATTAAAAATTTTAAGAGCTGAATGATCATATATCAAATTCTCAAAAAAATTCAAATACAAGATATAAATTTAAAATAAAATAACTATATATGTTACAATGAATTATCATATAACTTGATTTTAAATATTTTTTAAAACTTAATTATACCATTATCAATAAAAAAAATTGCGATAATGAATGGTGGTGATTATGATGAGAGTTATACTAATAAAATATATCAAAATAGTAATTATTTTATATTACGTAATTTATTAAGTAAAAATTTTCTACTCATTATATTAAGTGATTTTTTGAAATTAAATATTTAATAAAAAATATTATTAAATACACTTAAAATATAAAAAATAAAAAAATGTAATCTAACAATCTTAAACAAATAAGTATTGAATATTTTTATCTTAAATATTTAATATGGTTATGAAACAACTTTTAACTCTAGTATCTAAAACTTCATTCATATTATGGATAAATTTATTGTGCATAAAAATTGAACCGCGTATATTCTTAATACATTATCTTTAAATGAAAAGAAGAAAAATAAATTGACATATACCAATAATAGTAAACAAAAATAGAAGACTAAGTGATTAATTAACATTTTATTCTGTTGCCATTAACCTTTCAAAATGATTATTGATTAACAGTTTTAACTTGATTGCAGGGAATGACAGTACTAACACTATCAGTGTCACTTACAACGCTAAGACCACCTCCTTGCAAGGATGCCAATCTTGATAATTGCCAGAAGGCCGCAACATTACAATTACTAGTATTTTTTGGTGCCCTCTACACATTAGCCATAGGAACCGGTGGAACCAAGCCGAACATCTCCACCATCGGAGCGGATCAATTTGACGATTTTGATCCTAAAGAGAAGGGTTATAAACTGTCCTTCTTCAACTGGTGGATGTTCAGCATTTTCTTCGGAACACTCTTTGCTAACACAGTACTTGTTTACCTACAAGATAATGTCGGATGGACGTTAGGCTATGGGCTTCCAACTCTTGGGCTTTTGATATCTATAGCTATTTTCTTGGCTGGCACACCGTATTATAGGCATCGGATGCCCACAGGAAGCCCCTTCACAAGAATGGCTAGGGTCATAGTGTCTGCCCTAAGGAAATGGAATGTTACAATTCCTAACGACCCTAAAGAACTCTATGAACTTGACTTGGAAGAATATGCAAGGAAGGGCAAGTTTAGGATTGATTCCACACCTACTCTGAGGTGTGTAAAATTTTTATTAAACAATACTCTAAAATAGTATATTCCAGACACTTACCTGGCATGAAATGCGTATTGAATATTAATTTTCAGTATGTCATTTTCCCATTGTGTCTTGTCTGCTGATCATGCAACATATATAGATGCTAACTTGTGCGCTTGTATATACACAGGTTCCTTACTAAAGCTGCTGTGAAAACCGGTTCAAATGATTCATGGATGCTTTGCTCAGTTACTCAAGTCGAGGAAACTAAACAAATGTTAAGAATGATGCCAATTTTGGTAGCTACTTTTGTTCCGAGTACCACGATTGCTCAAATCGGTACCCTTTTTGTCAAGCAAGGGACTACACTTGATAGGCATATTGGCAGCTTTAAAATTCCTCCAGCGAGTTTAGCAGGATTTGTGACCCTTTCAATGCTTATTTCAGTTACTCTTTACGACAGATTCTTCGTTAGGATTATGCGAAGTTGGACAAATAATCCTAGAGGAATCACCCTTCTTCAAAGGATGGGAATAGGCCTTGTTTTCCACATTATAATCATGATTATTGCATCACTCATTGAAAGGTATAGACTTAGTGAGGCAAGAAAACATGGCTTGGTTGAAAATGGAGGACAAATCCCTTTAACGATATTCATTTTACTTCCTCAATTTGTGCTTATGGGAATGGCTGATGCGTTTTTAGAAGTGGCTAAGATTGAGTTCTTCTATGATCAAGCACCTGAAAGCATGAAGAGTCTTGGCACCTCTTATTCAACCACTAGTCTTGGAATTGGAAACTTCTTTAGCAGTTTCCTTCTTTCTACAGTTTCTCGTATGACCAAGAAACAGGGCCACCATCATGGATGGATCTTGAACAACTTAAATGCTTCCCATTTGGACTATTACTATGCCTTCTTTGCCATATTGAACTTTATTAACTTCCTTTTCTTCTTGGTTGTGACCAAGGTCTATGTGTATAGGGCTGAAGTTTCGGCTTCAATGCAAGTACTTGCTGAAGAATTGAAGGAATCAAGCATAGAAGCGTCTAATAACTCATAGACGTGCTATGGATGTACAATTCAAAGTCGAAATTGAAGATAATAAGTTGGTGAGTTTAGACTGCATTTTTTTTTTCTTTACTTCTTGACCCACGCCCAAAAAAAAAGGGAAAAGAAACAAAAATCATTATTGCTATGTTGAAAAAGAAAGGAAGGAATATAGATAGTATAGAAGTACCAAAAACTTAGAAATTTGTCTTATGTCATATATAGGTATGGAAATCCTTTCTTGTATGGGTGGTAGCTAGTAGCTGAAATGTTTTAGAAACAGTAGATTTAGTTAATAACTTCTCTTACACATTGGGAAAAATGATATTATCAATTTTTCACTTTATTTCTTAGACATGCTCCAACTTCAAATTTTCTCTCTTTCATGGCTCAAATAAAAAGAAATATAAATATAATTAAATTAATAAATGAGAAACGAAAAAAAATTAAAAGACTGTTGTCACATAACTCCCTTTACACATTCCCTAATAAAAATTTCCCCATAACATATATGTGCTAATAAATTTCTAGCTCTAAAAAAAATCAACGCCAAAAAAAAGTACAAAACATACTCTCAAACCCTCCCGCCCCCGTTTCTTCTCCAAGCAAGATCTTGATAAAGCATTTAACTTTTAACTGAATATTGTTATAATCAGCTCTCTCTCAAAATTTTTTTTTTTTTTTAAAGGTCATTTATTTGGTTAGAAGTGAAATCTTTCTAATGTACAAGTGGCAAAAATTAACACAATCTTCTTCTTTCATTTCCTTTTCGCCAATTGGAATGTTTTCTTTAAGACCTGATTTGTTGCTCTATCATTTCTCAGGCACAATAATATTAATATTGTGTTTGGATCTGCTGTATTCCACCTTTCAATTATTGGTAGCATTGGTAGTTTTTGCCCTGTACTTATAACCCGTATACTAGTTTTCGCAAGTTACAATGCTAAAATCTTCCATGAGTTGTTTTGTACACTCACCATAGTTCCAGCATTATTGCAAAAGCGAGTGGCATCTGGCCTAGGATTTTCCTTATCATCAAAATGCTGAAACTTTAGTGGTTGATAGCTTTCAAACATTTTTAACATATTAATTCTTTGGGTATATAGCTTGGCATAATTATAAGAAGGAAGAGTCATGCTACCTTTAATATATAGTCTCATTTATGAGCTCTTTTGAGTTGAGAAGATTAAACCATTGGCATTGGCATCTAGCTAGAGGGTTTTGTTAGTCTTAAAAGCAGCAACATTTTCTATAATCTTTTGAGGTTGCTTCGATATTCCATCAATAAGAGCTTTTCCAATTAGATTCTAGATTTTGTTCAATAAAGATGCAATTTGAACATCTTTTTTAGTATTTGTAGAACTGAGATTTTCATCATCTTTGTCGAGTTAGTAATCTGTTCCTCTATAGTCCCTGTGCTAATAGTTATTGTCGTCATGATGCCAAAAATACTACTCGATGGTGTGCAAGTAGAGAGCGAGCTGGATCTGCCGCTAGCATAAGCAGATAACTCATCAAAGTTTAGACACTATGGTTTAGGCCTTTTGATGAGGGATTGGGCATAGATGAATCATCTTCAATTGTTCTCAGTGTTTATAGATGGACAAAATACTCCTAAAAAAAGGAATTAATTGTGTGTAGATGTCAATAATAGGTTTCATTCTGAATCCAACCCGAATTCTGGCATCAATGGTCGACTCAACAATAAAAGTAGTTCAAACCTTAAATTGAGCAGTCTTGCAGGCGATAATTTTTATTTTTTATGAAACCAAGTTAGATTACATATTGAGAAAACTGATTGCTTTTTAAAGAGACGAGATGAGAAGTGGAGACTTTAGGCATGCTAGAAATTTTCATGTCTAAAAAGAGAGAAAAAAAAAAAGAAAGGTAAGTACAAATTATAAAATTTATACAAATGAATTATAATATTTTAATTTCTTTATAAAGAAATAGATCCTCTTAGTGGAGTTTTCAAATAAGAATGAGATCTAAAGGCTGGAAGAGATTGATCTTGAATCAAAGATAGAACCTTCTCTTGTGGATGGAAAATAACTTGAATCCTTGATGTGTTGAATAACGAGGTGTTTGTTTTTCTTTTTTGAGCAGTCCTTTTACTTCTTCAGCTTGTAAATGGTACAGAGTATAACTGATAGACTATCTAATAATTTCAATTTCAAAAAAAAATCATTTGTTACTTTTTATCGATAAATTTTAATTTTATATATAAAAAGATATGTACTTTTTATATTATCTATAATATAATGTTTTTAATATTAATTTTATTTAATAATAATAAATTATTGACTTATTGGTCAAAAAAATCTAAACTTATGCGTGTTTTAACGATTATATCTAATTTTTTTTAATTTCGATAAATTTAGCCAATTTTGTCAAAGTTTTGACAATTATAGCTAATTTGATATTTTGGTCAAAATTAGATAACATAACTCTATCATCCATCTAAAATTGAATTTTCAAATATATATATTCAGTGAGTTCTATTAGGTTATGCATTATAAGTCATGGATCATGTCATCGATTTTTTACCAAAATTTCAAATTGGCCATAATTACTAAACCTTTGCAAACTTGTCTAAATTTGACAAAATTAAAAGAATTGTATATAATTGTAAAAATACGTAAAGGTTTAGATTTTTTTGATCAACAAGCCCAAATTAATATTAATTATTTTATTTTAGTATTATTTATATTTAATATATTATTTAATTTTTTAATAAAATTAATAATATATTCATGATTAATATTTAATGTAAGTATTGTTAACAAGTTTAATTTGTAATGTTTTACAAAATGCATAATGGTTGATTAAATATTACTTACCGTTAAAAATTGAAAATATGAAATGTATTTACTTAATTTTTTAAAATTTATATTTATATTAGTAATTATATTTACTAACAACAATAAAAAATAATAATTATATCAAATACTTAATATTAATTGGCAACTAACAACAATCAACAATCAGCAACTAGTAATAACAATCAATAACTAGTCATAAATAAAGTAAATAAGCCTAAATAGAGAAAACTCATCTATTTTTTAAAGATATTGAGTATTTCACTTAATTCATAAAACTAAGGGATAAAATAGAGTTTAACTCTTATTAAGAAAGTCATTTAAGAGATAAAACCCATGTGACGGGCCCCAAGATGGTAATAAGTCGGCCAATTGATTTGATGAATTTTTGTAGTAAGTGCTTTAACCAATATGCATATTATAAACATAAGTTTATGTTGCAACATCAACTTAAGTTAATACACACCGTTTTATTTAAATATCATGCATGCTACTTTTTTAAAAAAATTTATTGATATATATTATTCTTACATATACATTAATATTGAATTACATGTATATTGTAATTTAACTACACGTACATTGGGGTTAAACTGTATATATATTGAAATCCATAAAATAAATTAATGAAAAATACATTAGTTTTGAATAAGTACTCCAACAACAATATAAAAAATATTAAAAAACTTTATTGATATACATTGTTCTTATATATACATCGATATATTAGTTTTGAACTGTATGATTCTTTAATTCTATGTACATTAATTTTGAACTGTATGTACATTTGAAATCCATAAAATAGATTAATGAAAAGTACATTTGTTTTGAATTGATACTCTAGCAATTTTGTTGATATACATTGTTCCTACATGTATATTGGTTCATTAGTTTTAGATTACATTGTTGTTTTATTAATATATTTTTGAATTTCATTGTACATGCAGTTCAAAACTAATATATAGTTCAACATTAATGTATGTACAAATTAATATTAATATATACACAATACAATACTAAATGTACATACAGTTAATGATCAATGTACATAAGTGACACGTGACATTGAATGAAACAGAGTGTTTTGATTTTGAGTCCATAAAATAACATGAACGTGAATCCATAATATAATAATATAATTTCCATGCTTTGACCTCTTCATTATGCACATATGACAAACAAATAAAAAAATAACTTGATCCTAAGGCTTTGTTTGCGATCCGTTGGGCTTTCATGTTAGTGCCTAATACTAGTTTGGTATTAGAATTGAAATATTCAATTTTTTTAAAAAATCTTCAAACCAAACTGAACCAAATAAAAAATAAGTAAATGAAATGATTTCAGAGATTTTGTGATATTCAAATTGAGAATTGAACCTAATTGTAATATATATATATATATATATATATATATATATATATATATATATATTTTACTAGTTAGCTCTCTATTAGTATACATTAGTAATAACTAGATTATTTATTAATTATTAATTAGTAGTAAACATTAAAAAAAAATTTAATTTAACACTTAATGGGTAAGTTATTAATTGCAATTTATTAAATTTCACTTATTCATTTTAGTCTTGAATGATTAAAAGTGAAAAATGTAAAATTTATTTTATTTTAGTTTATAAAATATAAAGTTTAATTTTAGTAAATTAACATGGTCGAATACCTGAACCTAATTATCCCGAAAAAAATAGAAGAATTATTCTGAATTTATAAAGAATCAAACAGGACTGAAAATTGAAGACGGTATTGGTTCTCCATTTTTAAAATCCTCAAAATTTTGGTTTGATTCCAGAGATTTCCAAATCCTTAAATTGAATTAAATTGTACTCACCTTCTAACAACTACAACTAGTACATGGGCAAATTATGTAAAAGACAAGTCTGTTTGTAATGAATCTAGAGTTTATTTGTAATAAATCTGTATGTAAATTTTTATGAACCTATAAACAAATATTAATGAACCAAGAGTTTATTTATAATGAATCTTGAGGAAAGTTTTGAAAAACTTGTAGACAAAATACTAATGAAGTTGTAGGTAAGTATTAATGAACTTAGAGTTCATTTGTAATAAATATGTAGATAAATTCTAATGAACTTATAGATAAATAATAATGAACCTGTACAAATCTGTAGTATTTGATTAATGAACATACATCTTGATGATATACAGTTAAATCTTTTTATATTGTCAATTTTTTTATATTAAAATTGATAAACACTATAGAATATATTATAATTAATCATAAATTATTATATTATTTTATTTTTAATTGAAGATTTTAATACAATTATATTTTATTATTATTATAATTTTTTTAATTTTTATTTTATCTTCTAATATTATATATAACATGAAATAAATTATATGTATCTAAATTGATTTTGTGTATTAAAAATCTCATTTATTAGAAAAAGATAAAACAAGATAAAAAAAAATAAAAAAA
Source organism: Omphalea diandra (assembly GCA_949677035.1). NCBI lineage: Eukaryota > Viridiplantae > Streptophyta > Magnoliopsida > Malpighiales > Euphorbiaceae > Omphalea > Omphalea diandra. The sequence goes on along the minus strand of CATIWR010064214.1, from coordinate 3,272 downwards.
AAGTATTAATAATCATGATAGAAATTTTAATAGGTCTTGAGATAGTATCATAATTTCATAAGTTGAATGAAGTATGGTAGACTTTATAAGAATTTAAACAACAATAAACTAGAATTTAAAAGGTGCGTGATTTTTTTCTCACATGTGATGGACCCCTAATCCATTTTATATGAACAAAGGTCCATAATATAAGAACCCAAATATATGATAATTCGTATATTCTGGACCTAAATTCATGTTGTATCATGGACCTGAATGTAATAGTATCATAATTTCATAAGTTGAATAAAGTATGGTAGACTTTATAATAATTTAACAACAATAAACTAGAATTTAAAAGGTGCGTGATTTTTTTCTCACATGTGATGGACCCCCTAATCCATTTTATATGAACAAAGGTCCATAATATAAGAACCCAAATATATGATAATTCGTATATTTTGGACTTGGATTCATGTTGCATCATGAATCTGAATGTACATACAGTTAAAGATTAATGTACATACATTTAAAAATTAATGTATATACATTTCAATATACTTATAGTTTAATATTAATGTAAATACATTTCAATATCAATGTATATATATTTAAAATCAAATATACATATAGCTCTGAGTTCATGAAACATGTACCCAGATTCATGATATAATTTGTGAAAATATATGATAGTAAAGAGGCATCTGATTTGTTAAGTTGTAACAAATTTTTTGTACCACCTTGTTGATTGTCTTATTTGAATTTTGGCAAATTCATTTCAAGGTTTGATTTTTAGAGGCGCAGGCACATATTGTGCAAAACGATCCTGTCGTTTTCATTGTATTGGCCTGTGACTAAAGTTTACCTCTACTAAGGTAAAAAAAAAAAAAAATCTTAGTATCTTGAAAAAGAAAGGAAGAAATGTGGATAGCGTAATAGTACCAAAAACTAAGAAAATTTTGTCTAAACATGTATCATATAGAGGTATGGAAATCTCTTTGTTGTATGGGTGATAGCTAGTAACAGAAATATTTCAGAAAAAGTGAATTTAGTCGAACTTCTCTGACAGATTGAGAAAAAAAACTTATATTATCAGTTTTCATTTTATTTCTTAAAAATGCTCCAACTTCAAATTTTCTTTATTTAATGGCCCAAATAAAAAAATATAAATATAAATATAAATATAATTAAATTAATAAATGGGAAACTTAAAAAAAAAAAAAAAGAAAGAATATTGGCACACAACTCCCTTTACACACTCCCTAATAAAAATTTTCCCACAACATATATATAGTCACTAACAAATTCCTAGCTCAAAAAAAGTCAAAGCTAAAAATAAGTACAATAATACATACTGTCTCAACCCCCCAGCAAAGATCTTGATATGGCATTTAACTTTAACTGAATCTTTTTACAGTCAACGCTCTCTCTCTCACACACATTTCCTTCTTTTTTGATGCTCATTTATATGGTTAGAAGTGAAAATTTTGCACCAGAAAATTATAATAACCTTTTCTATCTGTAATGTACAAGTGGCTAAAATTATCTTCATCTTCTTCTTTCATTTCCTTTTTGCCAATTGGAATGTTTTCTTCAAGAACAGATTTGCTGCTTTATCATTTCTGTGGCATAATACTCTTAAGATTGTGTTTGGATCTGCTCTATTCCACCTTCCTGTTGTTGGTGGCATTGGTAGTTTTCCCCCTGTACCCGCAACTCCTATGCCACTTGTTTCACAAGTCACAATGCTGAAATCTTCCATTAGTTGTTCTGTACATTCACCCATCAATGCTATTACCCCTTCAACTATGTCAGCCTCTTTCTCTACAAGTTCTTCGGTTATCAATCCTTCAGCACATGTGCAAAAGACACGCTTCAGGTTCTCGAAATCCTCTTGAATCATCGGATGATCAGACCGATAGAATACCCTAGAGCACCCACCAGCAAGCAAAACCATTAGATAGGCCTCAAATGTAGCCTTCATTACCTCTCTCATTGCTACAGCCTGAGCTCGGTCTGTGAGAATTGCGGACATAAGGGTCAAATTCTGCTTCAGAATTCTCAATGCTGGCCTAATCCTAGAGTTTGCTACATCACCTACGTATAGAGTTTCATAGAAGACAGGATTTGAATCGAGGAAGATCAAACGATATGCAGCGACTTCTGATACATGTTGAGTGGCAGACTGGATGGATGAATGAGCTAATTCAAAGTAAGAAGAGGCAGTGGATTTGTTCCTGCGGTGGCTGGCATGGCGAGTACGAGCTGAAGCAATAGTTCTTGGACCAAGGGCAAGGGTCTTGTCCAGAGAATGAAGATGAGAGAGAAGGTAGTGCAGAGTGTTGAGTCGTATGTAAAGGCGTTGCGTTCCTCTACTTGTTGATGGTCTCGGATGATTAACTTCTGGTGCTGCTCCATGCTGGTATATCTCTTCTGTGGTAACACTACATGGAGTAGCTTTCTTCCACAGCTTGAAGAACTTGGAATCCCGGTTGCATCTAGTTAGGGGAGGCAGTGTAGGGACATAGTTTTGTTTTGATCCTGGAAATATACCAAAATCAAGAAAAAGAAAACAATTTGGATTTTTACAAAGACTATCTTGAATTTCATCTAGGATAAAGATCAGGTACTATTTCTTACCACAAGATTCTATAAATTTGATGTATTCTTGGAAGAGATGCTCTAAACCTTCAGCAAGATCACAGACAAGATCATCAGTAATTCCAACAGGAATTTCAAAGAATTCATCAACAGTTTCCTTGGCTATTTGCATCAACTCCACAACTGACTGCGCATATGGCTCGTTTTTGGACTTGGGATTCCATGTCTGCAACATAGATTTCATCAATCATTTTCTGGTACGTTGACACAAAATAAAAGGTTTCTTGTTCATAAGTATACATCTTATATTCCCATTTCATTCTACAAATTAGCATAAGAAAAAATTTTACTTCTGAATCTCTTGCGCGGAGAAAACATCCTCTCCCTTTGTTCATCTTTTCATCAATCCATTGCCTCAGGACCCTCATTATTACTGAATCAACTTCATATGGAACCATCTCTCGAATGATCGATTTGCCTCCATCATCACAATCTGCAGAGTCTTCAACCACCATTTGAACCAAAAACTTTTCAAGCTTTCCTGCCCTCTGCAATACTTCAACTGACTCGTTATTAAGCGCAGACATCCCAGCAAGATACTGCTTTAGCACTGCCCCATAGCAATGGTGTAGTGTTACAGCTGCAACACTAGCTGCAATTGATTGCCATTTCTTCAGTATAGGACTAAAACT
>CATIWR010064213.1:0-13996 GCA_949677035.1 Omphalea diandra | reverse complement strand
TATATATATATATATATATATATCATTATACAATTTTCTTCTTATTATAGATAGAAAATTCTTTTTGTAATGCCATTGGCCTATTTTGGATTCAACTTTGGCTTCTAGTGTACATCTCAAAACTCACACATCAAACTCCTTTACCACTTTCTCATTTGATTTCCAAATGAACAGAGGGTTAAACAATTTTTTCCTCTTCAATTTCATGCTACTTTAGATTTTTTCTATTAACCTTTGGTCCTAATTTTTTTTATTTTTACCTTTTTTGACCTATAATTTAAGTATAAAAATATTCATTCTCTAATCGTATCCTTGTGTAAGATTGGTATTAATAATGACCGAGTAGAGAGTCTACTTGATAACGATTAAGTAAAATGTCTAAATCTAATAAAAAGAACCAATAAAGGACATGGATCAAATTGAGCAAAAAAAAGGTCTTATTAGGGCAATTACCTCCAACGAGAATAATGACTAATTGTGTTATATAAGGCTTTTTTTTATTCTATTAGAAAAATGATCTTCTTCAAATTCTCTTAGCCCTCCCTTTTGATTGCATCCATATCCTTCCCTTTTGTGTTCTCTAGATAATCTCAAGTATTTAGATGTTTTAAATTTAATAGAACTATGGTTTTTTATCATCTGCTAATTCCATAATCCATTCTCCTAAATAACAAGGAACTTTAATCCTAATAACAATAAGTGGTTTCAATGGCATCTTCTCTCCTACATTGATAAGAGTTGCCAAAGAATTTAGTCATTGATTTTCTTCTCTAGATAAGTGAACAAAAATACATTTTTTAAAATTCTATAAAATCACTCTAAGGCTTCAATATTTCATCTTCCAATTTTCGTTCTTCATTTATTTGAGATATGATAAACATTAAAAATCTCAACCTCTTTGATCTTTATTATTATTAAAAAATTCTAATGCAAATAAACAAGCTTCATATTTCATCATGTTATTAGTGACTTTGAAATCAAGCTTTTCAATTATTACCATCATTTCTAATATTAGCAATATCAAAATTACCCTAACTCTTGATGCTTTGTGATTTATTGCACCATCAAAATACATGCATTAATCTTGCATTTTGATTGTTGCTAACCTTTATCTAGAAATTTCATCTCCTAAAGTTCATTAACGTCACTAGTTTTTGGGCTAAAAACTCAACCATCATCTTATCTTTCACTGCTTCTTTTATAATATACTTGATGCCATATTTAGTAAAAATGATAAACTATTTTGCTATCTTTCCAATTAGTGAGGGAGCATTATACAAGTATTTAGTCAGATTGTACTATTTACATCTTATAAGATTGAAAGTGGTGACAAGCTTTTTTATGGCCCAAATTAAAGCTAAACAAGTCTTATGTATTTGATTATTACTTTACCTCGTATCAAATAAGCTTTTTACTTGAGAAGTTAATAGCATATTCCATACCTCTTTTTCATCTTCTTTAGCTAACATTATATTAACAAAAGAATATTCAACAACTAAATACAAAAGCAATGATTTTCCTAATTTTAGGGGCATCACCATTAGCCAATTAGTTAAATACTTATGATTCATTCAAAAGCTATGTGGCATTAGTCATCTCAAACCACTTGCTAAATTTTTCTTAGAAGCTTGAAAATTGACTCATAAATAGTCATAAGGCTAGCAATGAAATGACTAATATACTGTAAGTATCTAAGGAATCCTTGAACTTCCTTATCAATTTTGTTAATATTTCTTTGATAGCTTGTATTCTATCTAGACCAATCTCTATTCTTTTTTAACTCACCATATGTCTAAGTAACTTTCCCCATGTCACGCCAAATACATATCTCTTTTAGTTTAGTCATAGGTTATATTTATTCATTCTTTCTAAGAACTTTTAGAGCTTCAAAATACGTTTACCTATACCCTTACCTAATGATAGATTTTACCATCATATCATTGATATTGATCTCTACTTTTTTTTTTTTAATGAATCAATCATGATTTATTGATAATTACTTCAACATTCTTCAAACAAGATGACATAATTATGTAATAGTAAATTCTCTGCTTTATTATAAAAGAAATTTTGACTTTATCCAAAACTACCATTAATATCTGATTATAACAAGAGAACATATCATGAAGGCATAGATGGCATTTAGAGTTAAACTAGAACAATATTCACTAATCATTTGAGATAATTAACTATACTTTTAAAAACTTGACATTGTTTTTTCGTACTTCTTCTTTCACTAACTAAGCCCATTCTGGTATAAGGTTCTGTTTCATTGACTTCACATGCAAATAAATGGTGATAGTATGCTTAGCAATGGTGTCTACTCCAGTCATGTCATTTTATATCTAAGCAAATTCCCTTTAACATCTTGTTTAATAGTTCTTCAAACTTATCCCCTTCCTTTAAATCGACATCATTAGCTATTAATTGATTTTGCATGTCTTTTCATGGTACCAATGTTAAAAGCATATATTTGCACATAATTCATGTTGAGTGTATGCTTATTATATGCTCAATGTCATGTAAAGTGCAATTAGGTAAAATATCACACAAGTAAGCATAATTAGCATTCATTTTGTAAAAAATTAAAAAGAAAAACATCATCATCCTTATATATATTATATATTTGCACATTAGGAACATCCTAAAATATGATATTTTCAAAGTGCTTTCAACTAATGCCATCAAATCAAAAAAATCTATTATCGTACTAAAAGTTTCACCTATTCCAATGCCATATTTCTTCAATGTAATCTTCCTAGGAAACTCTTTTATTTTCATCTCAAATACAATATATTTTTCTTTTTTAATTTTGGAAAGAATCTTCTTCACTGCTTTTTCTCCAAATTTATCCCTAATTCAGGCATTTCAACTTCAACATTCATCACATCAATAAAAATTTCAAATCCAAAAAGGTTCTTTGCCTACTAGAAACATTGGTTTTAGGGTCTTATTAAATGGCTTTTCTATTGCTTTTAGAAAATACTTAGATAGTAGTTACAACTTCTTTTTCTTTATTGGCTTTTAATCTTCTTTTGGAATGTATCCTGAACCAGGCCTTATAACTTGTCTTAAAAACCCAGAAATTCAGAATTACCATAATTAGGTCTTTTAAGACCAAACTTTAGAAAAAAAAAAGTCATATTTCTTCATTATCCTAGCAACTCTAGGATCCATCCAATCTTTATATATTCTAGGAACTTGAAATGTAGTCCAATGAGGAGTGAACAAATTCAGAGTTGTGGCAGCTTCATTAGTGTCTACATTGATAGCAACTACTCCTTTTGTTTGAAACTTTATCTGTTGGTATAAAATAAATGGATAACCTTCCAACATATGATACCAAAGTCTTCCCAAAAGTAAAGCAAAAGGTAGCATGAATGTCAAACACAATAAACTTCATAACTAATATTCTATTGATTTAGACTTCACGATTGTCTTACAAGTTTTATCTATTAGCCTTTTACTATCATCATAAGCTCAAATTATTGTATTTGAGTTCTCCAAATTTGAAATCTTTAAACCAAGCTTAAGTAAAGTTTTAAAGGATAAAATTTTATCCTAGATCCATCATCTACCATAACACATAAAGTGCATTTATTTTTTTACCGCTATTTTAGTGAACAAAGCTCTGTCATGATTTATGTCATCTTATGAGAGACCTTTCTTTCGTCTTTCACCAAACAAATTGTTCATCAGTAAAGTGACACATTTCTTTTCATCTTTCACCAAACAAACTAGTTTAAAAAGGGGTTGCTTTAGTAAAAATTGCCAAGTTTTACAAAGCTTCAACCTTGGCTTTTCTATGCTTTTAGGATGATATAAGCAAGTGCTAGATCCTGACCTGAGCTTGAGTTTGTTTCAACTGCTTCAAGACTAAGTCTTCCTCTTCCATTATTTTTCTTTTTCTTTTTTTTTTTTTTACTCATAACTTCTCTCATCTTTTGTTTCTTTACTTCTTTTATCCCTTTTTCTTTCTCCATTACTTTAGAACCTATCTATGTTCGATGGAACCCTATTGGGTTTAATGACCCAATCCACTCCAAAATTTCTATCTTTAGCCACTTTTACCTTCTGCATTTTTTAGGATACTAAAATTTATTTTTATTATTTAATTAAGCCCAAAATTAAAATCAAAATTTTAAAGACACTCAATTTCATCTTGAAAACTTTAAATGTCACATGATTAAAGACTAAATAAATATTTTTGAAATTTTAAAAAGATTAGATCTAACTAAAATAAATATGTTTTTAAAGAAAATAATGTCCAACCTTCATCATCGAGTCCTCATATCCTAGGATTAAAACTTTAAGGTATATACCCACTAAAATATAAAGCAACTACAAAGTGAGCACTATCAATCAAAGCCTCAACGTAGGCAACCTAATCAGATAAGTTTTGATGCTCTTTGTATCTTAGGTCTAAAAATACAATGTCTATACCCACTAATGTATAAGGCAATTGTAAAAGGAGCGTTATGAATCAAAGCCTCAACATAGGCCGCTCAATTAGATAACTTCTGAAGCTTTCTTTTTCTCTCCTCAAGTTGCTTTTCTAACTCATCCATAAGGCTCTCTGATTTAGCCTTCTTCTTTTTGAGCTTCAGAAGCTTTTGTTCTATGACCTCTTTAATTATTTTCTAAAAAGTAGCATGGCTTTTAGCATTGGTCATATCCTTTTCAAGCTAGGAATTCATTACAACCAAGGCACCAACCTAATCTCTAAGCCTCACCACTTAAGTGTCATGTCTCTGTCAACACCAATAACTTATAACAACAAAATAAAAAATAAAAAAGAGAGATAATGTGTTCAAGCACACTTATAGAGTAAAAGAGTCTAAGAGATTTAAAGCAACATAATTGTCATTTTGATTTAGGAGTTTCTCATCTACTAGTAATAAAATCTATGAGTTTAGAAATTAGGGACCATTATTCTGCACCACAATAGTGTTAACACCAAACTTCTTTACAATTAACCTTTTAAGATCAGGCACACATTCTATGGGTTATTAGATACAAATACATTTAGTAACTGACTTACTTTTTATAATCACTTATTTAACACTTAAAGCTTCATTAACCACTACATAATATCTCGTGTAATTCGCCCTTTGTAAGGAGTTGTCTACCTTTTCTTACCACCTTTCCCTTTCTTTAGAAATTTCATAGCTTGCATAATACTCGTACCTATAAAAGGGAGAGATTAAAGTATTAGTCTATCAAAAGAAACTACAAATAGAAATACGAGTTACTAAAAGTCGAAGAAGATAGAGCCACTATTATCACCCTGCTTGGAATTATATCTTGAGTTAACTTTTTTGCCTTAAAACAACCATGTACATGAGCTTTTATAAAACCTACATGCTCACACTCTCAAGGGCATTAAAAGAGGGCATAATTTAGAATGAGAAGCTCGAATCTACATAATGGGGATTGACCATTCATCTACACACCAAACTAGGAAAATTGTTTTTTTAATCCTTTAAGTGATTAAGGGATATCTTTGAAAAACATTTACCTCAGGTGAGCTCTACAATGTCAATGGTCCTGAAAGAAGCGTTAGCAATAGTTGTGAAATGCTCTGAATAGATGAACATTTAAATATACATTATGGAGCCATGTCACAATCTCAAAAGTAGTAAGGACCAAAACTCAATTAAGTTGCATGCATAGGGGCAAAAATTGAGCCATAAAATGACATAAGAGAAAACTTTAACTCAAATTTATAGAAGTACTTAAAATTCAAAGACAAAACCTATATCTCATACTACGAAAGAATGCTAAAAGCTTCTCATATATATAGTAAATGCTTCATTCAAATCACCGATATAATTTGCACAATTAATATCTTTTCTAAAGCAGGGTTTGTAAAGGTAGTAAAGATGATAGACCACCTAGATGAAAAAAAAAAAAAAGTAACTCTAAAAAGAGGCTACAATGAAAATTTTCTTTGAAAGCTTGGAAACTCAAAGGACCAATAAAGAAGAAAAGACAAAAGGAATATACAATAAGATGTTTTTATATAAACACAATAGAAAATTCCAAACAACCAAGCAAACATGACCATATTATCAAAATGTATAGAGGAAGCTGTGTAGTTAGAAAATGAAAGGACATCCATTTAAGGTCAAAGACATCTCATCATCCCACTTAAAAGCATGCAATAAACTTTTCAAATTCCAAGCAAAATATGGTACATTATATCACCATGCATAAAATTCATGGATAGCCTAAGGAAGGGACTACTTAATGATAATTGAGGAAAGTGAATATAAGACTTGCAACTGAACCTAGGACAAATCCTCGCTTCTCTTTAACTGCTCAAGCATTAAGTATGAATACTCAAATGAAAAGGAAGATGACTACTTGATAATGACTGAGTATAACATCTACTCAATAATGACTGAGAAGAGCATTTAAATCTTACCACTATAACTAATACAAAGACATGGGTTAGATTGAGAAAAAATAGGTACTATTAAGGCAATTGCCTCTGAACAGAACGATGATCAATACTCTATTCATATAAAATACTAGTTTCACATTTTCTTATATAAAGGAGTAGACCCAGACATAAGGTGCTTATCATGCTCCAATCAATAATAATTATCACATATAAAAATATGCATTAATTTGACTGATTGCTATAGTAGGAGATTACCCACTTATATATATATAGGACTTAACCTTTTCACAAAGATAACTGCATACTATCGCCATCATCTTCTACCTCATATTTCTATTTCTTCAACTGTTATAATAACATTGTAAAAAATTAAATATGAGATCTCTTAGTTTCAAAGTTTCAGTTTTGACTTGCTCTCTTTCACTAAGTTAAGACGAGGGATAAGCATTCGATAAACTCGGCTTATTTGGTTCGATTTTTTTACCAACAATAAATAAACTAAATTTTATATTTTTAAAACTAGACCAAACTACAATTTTGAGAAAACTAAATAAATGGAACCAAATAAATCAAATTTTATATACCACCAAATTAAACCGAATCAAACCTATAAAATTTTAGTTCAATTTAGTTTGATTTAATTAAATTATATATATATATATATATATATATATATATATATATTAAATTTACTTGCTTCAAATTGGTTTGATTTATTCATAATTTCAATTTTTTTATTTTTTTATATAAAATTGAATTGAAACTAAAAGCCAAATATTTTAAAAATAAAATTGAACCAAATTGTTTTCACTGAAGAATAGAACCAAACTAATCGAATAATATCGGTTCAATCAATTTTTCAATTTGGTCCAATTTTTGCTTACCTTTAGAGCATGTTTGGCATTGCTATTGAAAAAATATGATTTTGAGACAAAAATAGAAGATATTTTCTCTTTTAATTGATTATAACTTTCTTTAATATGAGTTTTATGAGTACAAAATTTGATTTTGAAAAAAAAAATTTATCGTTGAAGATTTTATCAATAAAAATTTTTTGCTTATAAAATTTATATTTAAAAAATCTATAATCATATATGAATTTTTTTTATTTTTTATCTAAAAATCATATTTTTCTAATAGTAATGCCAAATATGCTATTATTCAAGACTATAAATGCAGTTGAGTTAATTTGAAAAAATGTGGTTGATGTGGAATATATAAATAAAGGAATCCGACATGTTAATATTCTTTTGTACGGTTGGTTTAGTCATATGTTTTGATTTGAAAACAATGTGTTGCACAAGTTAGTGGAAATTTTGGGGATGATATTAGAAAAAGGTTGGTATGAGCTTGGCGGTGGTTGGCTTTTTCCAGACAAACAAACATGGGTTGGCCATGACAAGTCCAAATTTTCGGTGTAAACATAAAACATATACTTTAAACAAATGATATTGTATTTTCTCTAAATAAATATTACTAATTCACTGTTCGCAAAAGCTTAAAAACATGCAATGTGTTTTTTAAAATTATTTAGCAAACAATTTAATATATTGACATAATTAAATCTCAATGGCATAATAATTGGATTTTAGAAATAAAAGTCCTAACTACAAAATTTTATTAAAACTCAACAAGTTGATAATAGTTCCAATGTATAAATTTGACAATTCAATATTCATTTAGTAGAAACTATTATTGAAAACTCATAGCGTCTTTCTGTTTTTGGTGGTTCATAAAACACAGTTTTTTTTGTTAAAAAGTAAACGTGTCATTAATAAATGAAGGTAATAGCAAGAAAAATATTCATTTTACTTTTCAACCATTTAAAAAAAATCAAATCTAAATATTGAGCAAATTAGAATTTCAATTTGAGTTCAATCAATTTTTCTTTTTTTGGTAGTAAGTGGGAGAGAGTAGTAGACAACAAAGAAAAAGGAAAGTGAAAAAATTATTATAATTTGAGTGTTTTTTAGCATAACAAAAAAATTATTTTTTAAAATTTATTTAAAAAGCCTATTAAATTTGTTAAATTTTAATTTAATTACAAGCAATTTTAAAATTTAATAAAACATAATTTTAAATAAATTTTCATTTATACCAAATACAAAAAATACACATTTATAAATAAATTGTATAAAACTATAAAATTCATTTACACCAAATACATGAAATTATATATCCAATTAATTTTTAGTATGAGTATACAAGCCTAAATCAGTAATGCAATTGAGTAACTTGAGAAACAGAAAAACCTAAAAATTAATCGAAATGGGTATGATTGAGTGAATATAATTGAAATTAGTTTCAACTTAGATTAATTCTAAATTTCTTTATGGTGAATTTAGGCTGATTCATTTTAAATTGTGAACATATCAAATCATCAAATTAAAATATAAACACAATTTAAGTAATTTTTGAGTTGTGAATACAGTTGAATTACTCATAATTATGATATATTTGCAACTAATATAAAGAAACATTATTTTGATCATTTTAATTTTTTAAAAAATAATTTAAGCTAAGATAAATTTAGATAATTTTGAATTAGATTAGATAAGATTTTTTTCGAGTTTTGTAATAACAAGTTATATTAGAATTGGATCAAGTTTGGCTCAAAAGTTTTTTGATTATTTCTGATTTAGTTTGTTTTGAACTTTTTTCAAAGTTTTGCCTTTTTTTAGCTAGTCATTCAATCCAAATCTGAATAAATATGAAATAATTTAAAAATATTTAAGTTAAACTTTATTTGTATTGTTATAATATGATTCAAAATATTTTATTCCAATATAAAAACTTTAAAAATTAAAATCATCAGTGATTTGACTTGTAATATAAAAATGATGTGGAATTCTTCATATATATTAAGACTCCTTTTGTTTCACAGGAAATAATATGTCTAAAAAATTTTTTTTCTGAGGAAGGAAAATGTTTTTTGAGGAAAATATTTTTTGTGTAATATATTTTATGGTGTTTGGATCACACTATAAAAAAATTTTAATTTTCTTTTTATTTAATCAATTAAAATAAAATTTAGACCATTAATATTTTCTATTCATACTATTTATTATTTAATATAATAAAAAACATTAAAAACAAAATTTTTTGTGGGTCTCACTTATCACCAATGACTACACTGTGGATGTTAAATGGTAATAAATGTCAATAGTTAAAGATGACTAATGGTAATAAATATATGTATTTATATAATTTATTTTTCATTAGATGAATTTGTCAAAATCTGAAAAATGACTTCTTATTTTAGAAATGAGAAGTTATTTTTCTGAAAAATGACTCAGTTTTCCCTTTAACAAGAAAATTATTTTCCATTAACCAATTTTCCTAGATGCACCAAACAAAAAAAAATATAGAAAATGTTCTTGAAAAATATTTTATGTAAAATAAATGGAACCTAAATCAATTATTCAATTTGCATATAATATGAAGTGATTTAATCTAAATTTATCTATAAAATATAATCTAAAATAACTTAACATTATATTAATTTGACTTATAAATTATCTCAATTAATCGAACAATTTACTACATCTAATTTGTTACAAACTTAAAATTTTAAAGACAAAATTGAGAAATGCAAAAAATTATGTGCCCCTAAAAAGCATTTTTGTTGTAATGACACCAATAAGAAATTTATATATCCTAGTCTATTATTTTTTTAATTTTTAGTTATTTACTATAAAAGCTAATTAATTGCTTATAATTAGATAACTAATTTGTTATTTTAGGAGCTGTTTAAATAAATATTTAATCGCTACTCAATACGTCGTTTAAGATATTTGAACATATATTAAAGATTGAATTTAATAGGTGTTATTATATATAAAAAAAATTATGTTATTCTCAATTAATTATTTTTATAAATTATTGTGCACTCTAAAAAGAAATAATTATTATAAAAAAGAGAAATAGTAGAGTTAGAAAAAATTAATTATTGTTCATTGATAATTGTAAAACGTCAAATATTATGAAATAAAAATTTCTTTTTAAAACGATATCTATTTTGAAATAAAGGGAGTAATATTTAAGACTTGACCCATTACATAAATTAGTTAATAATGAAATTTATAAAATTTCATATGCCATTTTTCATTTTAACGACATCAATTTTGTAATGAATTTCTTTGATGCATCAACAAATTTTCAAAGAGAAAACTATTAAGATTTGAAGTTTAGCATTATGCATAACAAAACAAACATTTTAAAATTTGAAATACTAAACTTTGGGTAATTGATAATTACTAATAGTTTTCTTAATTGATAATATAAAGAAAAATTTGTATTTTAGAACAAAAATAATCAATATGTATTATTAATTTCAGTCTCATAATTAATTTTAAATAATTATTTATTATTTATCAAATAATTGTATATAATATTATCAAGTGTCATTATTTTATATTATGTTATAAAAAATATCATATTAAAAAAGTTCAACATAGAAAATTTAAAAAATTAATTGTCATATAAAAAGATTTTTAAATAAGAAATTAAAAAATCTAAATAATAAAAATTCTAAAAATATTTTAAACAAAAAATTGGAGAAATCTAAAAGGTAAAAATTTTGAACAACTTTTAAACAAAGAAAAACTTCAAAAATAATAATATTAAATAAGAAGCTAAAATTCAAAATTTCAAGCATATACAAACTAGTAAGCAGTGTAATACATTATTAAAATTATTTTGTAAAAGTTTAACAAAATTTTTCTTAAAATTATGCTACACAAAATTGAAAATATGAATAACTAGATAATGTTTTGTTATAATTATCTCATATATGTATATATAATTTGTAATTATCTTTTAGTTTTATTTTTTATTATGAAATACTTAATATTATTTATTTGTTTGATTATCAGGAATTACATCACTCAAATTTAATAAATTTTCTCTTAAAATTATGTTACCTAAAATTAAAAATATGAATTAATAGACAATCTTTTATTATAAATATCTCTTTATATAATTATAAATTTTAAGAAATTTATGTTTTTATTTTATTTTCTTGATAATAATTTTTAATAAAAAATTAATTAATTAATTAGTAAAATTAAATATTAAATTTATTTAAATTTTACTGTTATAATCATTTCATGAAATATACGAATTTACGAATAGTCTTATTAACTTTAACCCTCTTAAAAAGAAAAATGTTCTCTTTTCACTCCTGAGTTAGAAGTTTGAATTTTAACATAATTGTTTGAAACATTCCTAACACAAAATAATAAGTTAATGATCATTTATTCGAATTTCTCCATAAGATCTAATCACGAGTTGATTTTTGCGCATTGTATTGAACCTTTTTTTTTTTGTGAATTCCTTGAAGACGGACTACGCATATTTAAGAACAAAATAAAACAAAACATACCGTAACCTTTTATCTTATGATCTGGCTCAAAAAGTTGGAACCTGGCAAGGCAAGTGGATTATCCCTTGCAATTAATAAAATAAGTAGAACGAGCCTATTCTTCTATTTTCCATAGCCTATTTTTTTAGCCTTTTAGGTCATTTGGACCACATACGGTGATGAGCATCTAAAGTTCACCTCACCTGTGAATGGAGTGAGCTCAAGCCCTATTTCTGTTCATCCATCTATCCATGTTATCTTATACTGAACTCTAGAGAGCAGTAGAATTAGGCTAGGGACTTTGTACACTAATTCAAACCAACCAACCACCGCTGCCTCTACAAAGGAGAGAGAGACTTTTTTTTTTTTTAATCAACGAGAGAGAAACTCTTACAAAGTAGCTCAATGATCAAAGCAAAAGAACAGGAAAAGGGGACCTCTTGATTCCCTATTCTTTCTTCTTCTCATAAAAATAAAAGTGTACTGATATGTGTCGGATTGGGTTATGATATATATGTGGTATGTAAGTCTTCACCCACTGTACAACATACAGTAGCAAACCACACACTCTTTATTTCTATATACGCCATACCTTCTCTGGTTCTGCTTACAACAAACAAAAGAAAGAGGAATGAAGATGAGGGAAAGGTTAGGGGGAAGGGAAGGGAAAGAAACCCAATTTTTGCTTCTTTCCTTTATGAAGAGTTTTACCAGATTTGTAGAGGTCTTCAATCGCTTTCTCTTCTCTGACTCTCATGGCGACAGCGACATTTCCTCTTCCTCTTCTCTCTCTCCCTCTTTCTACCCTGCTGCTTTTATTTATTGCTTCACTTACGTGATTTCTGCACTATTATTGTATTTCTTGTGTTCTTTTCGGTATTTATTGTTACTACTACAGTATTCATTCTTTTTCCTCTTAAAATAGTGCAACTGATTGTTTTTCTTGAGACACTGAGATGATGGATTTTGTTAGGTTGAGATCAAGAAAGATGCAGTACCCAGTCTTTAATGGAGGAAAAATATGGTAAGTCTCCTAAGCAGATATTCTGTGTCTTTTGTCTGTTTCCGTCTCTGTTACTTGTGCTTCTTCCACATACGTTGTGGTCATTTTAACCAGGGTAGAGGAAACTACTTCCTCATCCTTACCATCTTTGGTCTGCTGTCCTTTGTTGCTTAACTTCGAAGTGATGGCTTCTCTTTTGTTGCTGCAAGCTTCTACTAATGTGAGAGCAAACGAAAAATGTGGATGGATCTCCAGCTAAATACTACTGTTTAAAGTATGGATAGATGATCATGACCTTTAATTTATTTTGATTTATATATGTTGCTTGCTCATTGAACTGATTTAGACTCCAGGACCTCAGGTGGGTTTATGCTATTTTCGCAATTGGGTTCTTCTTTATTAACTTTCCAGTCACATTTTCACTCTCCTGGTGAACTGAAGAACATATAACTTAGGTTTAGGGTTTTCATGCAAACTACACTCTCAACTGCAGACTTGTCTTATAATACTTCTAATCATCTAATTCTTGTTTCGTTACCATTTTATAGCACTTCCACTTATTCAATTTCTAAAATTTAGGTTAACAGGATTATAATTTGCTTGTGTTCTTGAAGCTAAATATTTTCCTTTGAGATCAGTTGGTTTCTTTGATCGCCCACTTCCAATATTCACATTTTAAAAGCTCATTTGCTTCCCCTAGTTTTTGCTTTAATTGAGAGATACAATTGTTATAGATCCTTAGGGTATTAGACATAAAATATGAAGTAATTAATTTCAGTTGCTAACGGCTGAACAATTATCACGTATCAATAGTTCCAAATTGAGTGTCAGATTATTCGCATGTTTGATGTGGTAAACAACCGTTAAATTGAATCAAACATAAGGCAATTTGGATTAGCCTTGTGATTTTGGTGAAGTTTGTTAGCTAGTTGGTGTATCAATATGCAATGTTTCAGTGTGTTCTATTTTGGATTTAATTCCTTGACAACGATGTTAACGAGGACAATGTTTTAGTTTGGAATTTCTGACATGTGTTTGGAGACATGGTTTAAGAGAGCTTCCTTCAGTCCACTCATGGACAGGCGAAGGGTTCGAATTATCTGCCGACTCATTCATTCAAACGCAGTACAAAGGGAGTAGAAGTTTGCTATTGCGAATGTGTGAATGATGCGGGAGATAAGTTTCATCCCTCTCTTCTCTGTGCTTGGACTGAAGGGAGCTCCCT
>CATIWR010064210.1:0-59129 GCA_949677035.1 Omphalea diandra | reverse complement strand
TTACACTTGCATAGGTATTGTGGGCATCAAAGATCCAGTGCGCCCTGGTGTGAAGGAGTCTGTTGCAATTTGCAGATCAGCTGGAATTGTTGTTCGGATGGTCACTGGAGACAACATAACCACTGCAAAGGCTATTGCTAGAGAATGTGGAATTTTGACTGATAAGGGCATAGCAATTGAAGGACCAGAATTCCGAGAGAAGAGTGAGGAGGAGTTGCATGATCTTATTCCACAAATTCAGGTGCATCTATTGTTTTGATTTGCATTATTTTCGGATTGTTTAAGGTGTGTAAGTGGCTGAACAGTCTTTTCATTGTTTTGAGGATTGATTGACATTTGATTTGCATGGCATGTCAATGATATCTTCCTTCAATTCATCCTTGTTTTTCTACTGCCACTGGCTTTACAGTTGATTGTTGAGAAATTTCTGCTGCATTGTTTATGCTCACTTGGTCATATGTTTCTCAGTGGGTCATTAAGATACTGAATGATAACTCAAGTTATCAGTTCTCTAAATGTACATCTAAAAATCTTGGATATTTCCTAACTTTTGCAGGTCATGGCCCGATCTTCACCACTGGATAAGCATACTCTTGTAAAGCACCTACGAACAACTTTTGGGGA
This sequence comes from Omphalea diandra, assembly GCA_949677035.1. Lineage (NCBI taxonomy): Eukaryota > Viridiplantae > Streptophyta > Magnoliopsida > Malpighiales > Euphorbiaceae > Omphalea > Omphalea diandra. The sequence goes on along the minus strand of CATIWR010064210.1, from coordinate 58,505 downwards.
AGTTGTTGCAGTGACTGGTGATGGTACAAATGATGCTCCGGCCCTTCACGAAGCAGATATTGGACTAGCAATGGGCATTGCCGGAACTGAGGTGTGTTCTTCTGAATTTATCTGTACATATGCGATACATGGAGTTATGCTGGCGGCCCCCTTTACTGATTTCTTGCAGTTTCACGTCGACAGAATTTAAATGAATTTTTGTTATAATCATATATAAGTGCATGCTTAATTTTGAAGGACTTTTTTGTCTGCCACAGATTTAGTAAGAGAAGAAAAGGAATCACTTATTTACCTAAGTGAACTCATAGAATGCTTTGTGCCAGGTTTAGGGCTCAATAACAATAACCATTGTGCTCCCAAACTTTTGGTATTAGAAGAATGCTTATTCTGCTCAACTTGTTCAGACAAGAAGCTCCAATTGCTTGATTTTGATTCTGCTTCTCTGCTTTAACTTTCCAGAATGCTTATTGTCATTCCAAAATTTTCACAAACCTATAAATATAGATTTTCAAAGTTTGTTCTTTTTCAGGTTGCAAAGGAAAGTGCTGATGTCTTAATTCTGGATGACAACTTCTCCACAATTGTGACTGTCGCAAAATGGGGACGTTCTGTCTATATAAACATTCAAAAATTTGTTCAGTTTCAACTGACAGTCAATGTGGTTGCCTTGATTGTCAATTTTTCTTCAGCCTGTATGACAGGTAAGTCTGCCTGATATTGCATAACTTGATTCAGATACGCGTCTTCTACACTTCTAGGTTCTTTCAGTGTGTGGCATTAATATTCCTCTTCTTTTGGGTCTGATGTTCTCATAGGTAATGCTCCCCTGACTGCTGTTCAACTTCTCTGGGTTAATATGATCATGGATACTCTAGGAGCACTAGCACTAGCCACAGAACCTCCTAACGATGACCTAATGAAAAAATCACCAGTTGGTAGGAAAGGAAACTTCATCAATAACGTTATGTGGAGGAATATTTTGGGGCAGTCTATGTATCAGTTTGTGATTATATGGTACCTTCAGACGAGAGGAAAAGCAATTTTTCATCTTGATGGCCCAGATTCTGATTTAATACTAAATACACTCATTTTCAACTCATTTGTGTTTTGTCAGGTAATGCTTTTACATTTGAGTCTAACTAGACCATGCATTTTTTTGTATTGAGACTAAAAGCACATAGTTAGCAATGCTAAAGTTTGAGCCTAAGTTGAGAAGTTCAGTGTGGATACTCTTAATGCTATGTTGATACTATGCATACTTTAAGTTTGTTATTCATGTGCATGATTGTTTCCTGTACATTAGTCCTGTTAGTGACTGTTTCATCCTCATATATCATCTATTTTCTGGATTCATCATTAAATTGATATAATGTATTATTGTTTCTCTCTTTTTCCCTCATCTAGATAAATGCAACCAGAATGCAAGTTGACAATGTTGAATGCTTAGGTTGAATTGCTTCTGTTGGTTTTTTGTAATGCACTTAAAGATTAGTAAAGAAAATGAGTTGCTATTTCTTGGTGTAGGTCCTAATCAGTTCAACACAAATGATAAAATGCAATTAGCAGTTTTTGAGTGACTACTTATTGATCCCTTGTCATTACTGAACTTTAAACCTGTGCGCCTTCAATTGCTGATATCCGGTGCCTTTCTTCTTCAGGTTTTCAATGAGATCAGCTCCAGAGAGATGGAAAAGATAAATGTCTTCAAAGGCATACTGGAAAACTATGTTTTTGTGGCTGTTCTCACTTGCACTGTCCTCTTCCAAATTATAATTGTTGAATTCCTGGGTACGTTTGCAAGCACTTCTCCTCTCAGTTTGCAGCAGTGGTTCGTTTCTGTTTTCCTTGGATTCCTTGGCATGCCAATTGCAGCTGCCTTGAAGATGATACCAGTGGGATCAAACTGACACCTAAACAAATGCGCTAGGTAATTCTTACATGGAGAGATTTCTTCCTTCACTCTTTCCACCCATTCTTTATTTCTTTTTTTCATCACCTCAGTATAGCTGTAGCTTCAATGGAGCTGTAGAATTTTGTCACAGTAAAACTTTGAAAGTCAGCAAAAGTTGAGGCCGGAGATGGTTTTGACTGCTTACGAATGATGTTGATTATAAGCACGAAATATGGTTTGCCTTGCAAATTTGGTCTAACTTTCTGCTAACTAGTAAAGCCGGTCTATGCCTATTTAGTCTCCTCATAAGCCATGGGGAATGGGAGGGAGGGATCTCATGATTCAAGTTGGAGTCTTCTCGCCCACCAATGTGTATTCATCAAAATGGGGAGAGTTTTAGGAGGTTTATCCTAGTGTGTAAACCAGGGCCTATTTGACCTGTTGCTGAACAAACAAAAATTGTAGGAGATTATAATATGGTATTATGAACTGAGTCTTTTCATGATCTTAGAATAATAAAATTCTTCTTTGTTCGCCCAATTTGCTGATAACATTAACCGATATATAAATACATAAAATAATGAAGGTCTAGCTGTCATCATTTATTTTGTATAAAATGTGTGAACAATAGGACAGTTGAATGGCAATGGGAGAGTTGAGTTGTGAATTACATCAAAATATTTCGCAGCATGGTTGGGGTTAAGTAGGTCCCCATTGTTAGATATTTGACGGCTGGATCCTTCAAAGGAATATTCTCCTTTGCCTAAGTCCCATTACCATTTTCATTTAGAGCTTGACGGCAAGGGAAGCGGAGGCTAAAGATTGTATCCGTGAAATGCCTAGCTGACATGAAGAAGACGGCTTGAAATTGCTCTATGATTGATGTATTATTGAGCTGATTTTAGCTATGCCTTGGCATTGTCTAGGGATATTACTCTTCCTCGCCTTAATATTACTTACTTTCCGGCAACAATTTATCCAGTTAATTTGCATAGCAAATAATCGTAAGCCAATGAATTTTATTTGCTTGGCGAGGAAGAGGATTGGAAGAAATTGATAGGTGGTTAATAAATTGGAACGTAAAATTATAATAAAACAAAAGAAAACAAAAGCTAAATCCCAGAGAACTAATAACAATCAATGGAAGTGTCAATTGACTGTCTCAAAAGTATATAGTTTTTTTAAAATTTTTTTATATTGAACATTTTAACGGGAAAATGAGAGTTCATGAATATTTGGTTGGGCTGTTGGATTGCATTAGACAGTTTCAAACTCAGACTTCGGCTTGTTTGGGGTAACAAAATTAGATTCTAATTTAAATTGATCATTAATATAAGTTAATTTAATCAATAACTTTTTTTGATAAATTAGATTATTTGGGAAAGAGTTAGGTTATAATCTCCTTAAAAAAAAAAGCTAATAGAACTAATATTCAACTAAAAAGTTGCTGGATTATGATTTTTTTTGTTTTATCTTTATTTTATGTCATTTTATATTTTTTCAATTACTTTTACTACTTTTACATCAATCAGCTAATTTATCTAACTATCAAATTTTTAACAAGATTATCAACTAATAACTAGATTACCAGTTAATAACTTAATTATCAACTAGTTTTCCCAAACAAAGTCTTCTACTTGCAATTAAATGAGCTAGTAAGGTTATTGACGTATGCAGTTACTTGAATTCTTGAGATATTGTTAAAATAATATTACATGTTAATAATCCATGCATAAAGAAAAATGTAAAGAGGACGTAAAGAGGAAAAATGAGTAATCTTGACAAATTCAAAGATAAGATAATTGTGAAAAACCAATCAAAATTAAGAAATGTGATAATGATATACTAACTGAAGAAGAAAATGTGAGAGAATATTGAGTGTGAGAGGGGGAAAAAAAAGGCAGAACAAAAACGAAGAGTGAAATTGATTTCAAGTTCTAAAATTATGAATATGTAAGAGTTATTTATAGTAAAAGGAGATGGTGAAAATAATTGAATAAGGTAAAGTATAAAAAAATATAGTGAAAAATGAATTGAAATAGGATATATATCATAGAGGTACATGATTGATATTTAAAATTGTTAAAAAAATTAAAGAGAGACAAACTTTTTTAACAAATCTATTCCAAGTCTACCAAACTGAATCTATTTAAATCATCTCGGAAACATGTGTTCTTCCAAAGAAAATGCATTTGTTGCGAGTTCCAAGTTAAAAGTCATTTTTCTCGTAGAAAAAAAAGGTTAGAACCTAGAATCCATTCATTTCCCAATAAATTTCTTTAGAGAAAAATCCCCTTCCCCACAAAAAAAAAAAAAAAAGGAAGGCCTTGAAAGCTCTGTCGTACTGGGCCTTTTGGATTGTTCAACCTCGTTTAGTGGATTCCCAATTATCAAGCAGAAATGGATCATTACCAGCCTGGAAAACTCCTAGACCCTAGTAAAATGAGTCCTATAATTCATATTTGACTTTAAGCTACAAAAATTCCAAATCAGATTATAAAGAAAATCCAGATACAGTTTCTTGCACTCCAATTTGTAGCCATTAGGAATTTTCCCGATCATAAATACAGATAAGTTGTGTCATGTACCCTAAACTCGATAAAATTTTACAAAAGTTTATCTATATTAGTTGTAAGATTTTTACATAGTTAATAGAAGAATAACAATTTAAATAATAAATTATTAGCAGAAATTATTATAATATTTTTTATTTTTAAATACTAAATTACTTATATCTTCTTAAATTGAATTTTCATTATTTTATTTGTTAAATGTAGGCAAAATTTTATGCACCAATTGCATCTACCCATCAGAAGTCAGAATATAACTTGAGCCCATGAAAGGACCAGATTGCAAAACGGCAAGTCACACCACACATCTAAGTTGAAGTAACCAGTTTAAATGTTTGATATCCCCAACAAAGTTAGCAGATGAAAAGGGTACCCATGCCAGGCAAAGTACCAAGTACTTCTTTGCCAACTTTGACTGCACAGCTTCATTAATCTTTTTGTACCTCAAAAAAGAAAATAAATAAAAGAAAAAAGAAAGCAGCTCAGTATTCACTACGTGAACCTAATCTGTTCATATCCTGGGTTTTCAAGCTTATGAAAGAAAAAGGACATCTTTAATTTTTGGTTATTGGGTATAGCCATACTTTGTCTTGAATGGAGACAACTGTAAAGATGTCTCAGCAACTGCAGGAAGATGTTTCAGAATTTGTACTTAATACGACTAGTTAACATCACTAGACAAGCCATAACAAAGCATCATTATGATTTATCAATCAGTAAAAATATGGAAGCTCAAAGGAGACTAGGAAAAAATTAATGAAGCTTATAGACGAAGAAATCCATTCCATAAGAAAAGTATAATCAAATAATACATTGGGTTTTGTTGACCCACTGAAACCTCGACACAGCCAACAAAGCTTTGGAGAAGCAGAGAAAAGTGCAGGTTCCAGCTTTTGAAGGGGCAAACCCCGAGACATTCAAACAAATCCAATCAAATTCACCTTTATAATACTTTTTGGATGGCCAACATGAAGCAAAGATTTATCAAATCACACAAAACACAGCCCTGTCGTTCTCTCTCACTCTCTATCAATCTTCAATTACTAATAGCCTTCTCAAAGACGCAAAAAAAAAAAAAAAAAAAGGCAAGCATCCCATCAAAAGTTAGGGTGCCAGGGACATCATAAAACCAGAAAGAAAGGCCTATTCTTTTTTTTAAAAAAAATGAAACAATTTTTTGAGAAAAGGAAAAAGACAAAAGAATTGAACATGTGATTAGTAAGCATATTATGAACTAACTGTGTTGTAGGCAGCCTTCATGACCTCTCTTCAGGTCTCTAATTTTTTATTTTCCTCCACCTGGTGACATTTGGTGCTCTACTGATAAATGATAATCATCCACTTTTATGTGCAGCCCAACGCTTTGCTTTTTTGTTCTTCTTTTCTTTGTACTTCTCTGTTTCTGCTTTCTATGGTGGTTGCTTGATGAAACATTTCCAATCAACTCCAAAAATAATCATATCCAACGTCAAGTCATATCGAAAAACACTCATCAGACTAACAATATATCCTTAACCCATGAAAGAAACTTTTGATGAATGGCACAGTTTCTCTATGGTTGTTGTTGTTTCCCATCAGCAGGTAATCCATGTTTTTTATCAGAATTACTGAATGCAAGTTTTTTCCTCTTAGTGCAAATGGTAATCGAAGAATTCTCTAAAACATCCATCGTCCTCAATTGGGCAGCAGGTGTTTTAAGGCTCTGTATGTCCAATTTCTGCATTAGATTGTAGCATTCAAACACATTTTCCTGTGACACAAAAAGGGCAAAGATCCAAGTTGCAAAGACACATCGATCAGAATACAATCTTTAACTCAATGCATTTATCTAATTATAAGTAACTGATTTATAAGCAAACAAATGAAGAACTCACAATTTCAAGAAACCCAGAATAAGAAATGGAATTCATCTTACACTCCAATGCTTGTCTTGTTAAGCTCTGATCCAATGCCATCAAGGTTGCTGCAGCTGCTATAGTAGACGGTCTATGATCCAACAAATTGATTTCTGCACTTAACAACTTACGTCGGTAAGTAACAAAAGCATCAACAATACATATTTATACTTCGACTCAAGAATTAGACAAAAAGAAAAAATAATTAATGCCCATTAAAATGTACCTCTCATTAGTGCCAAGATGAATCTCACAGTTCTTGATACCACAGGATTTGGTCGAGACTCGTTGCAGAATTTTTTAATGAAGTAATGGAGAAAGGCAAAAGGAGTAATCGAAATCATTTTCCATTCCAATGTGTTTAATACCAAAAGCTCCATTCTTTGGACTACACTGCTTTCAAAATTATATTCCTCAATCTGAAACTCTGATAATGATGGTACTTTTATCTCCTCCATTTTTGCAGCCAGAGAAAGACAGGCCACTGACAGTAATCTAACTTGCCATGATTTCTCACCCTGCAACCAAAAAGTGAAATGCAGGAATTTATAAAAAAAAAATTAATCCCATTACAACAAGAACAAGAACTAAAACCAAAAAGAAATTGTAATTACAAAATAGAGAATTATAATAGATCTTACATCAATGGACCTCCTTGAAAGGAATCGATCAAAGTATGTCATTGACAAATATGCAGTTTGAAAGGTAAAACCAAAGATTGCTCCACTCTGCATTAATTAATCACCACAAAGAACAAACAAATCAAGATCCTGTATTCGCGTACAACTAAACAAGAAGAGTTAAAAATTTAACATTTGTAGCAAATATGACACCAACGTTGAGAATCCAAGAAATGGCATCCAAACGAGCAAATTTAACCCAGTCGTGGAATTCCAAAGAAAGATGATCCCTTTTGAACCCAAAACTGATCTCTCTTTCAACCAACATTTGCGCGTACTCTTCTTCGCTACCTAAATCCCCACAACTAATACTGGTTATATCAATGAACATCTCCTCATCTACCACTTCTTGTTCTTGATCAATAACAGTCTTACTTTCTTGACAAAGAAGAGTAGCGATAGGCTCACCACCTTCCATAATCTTTCTTTCTTTTCTTTTCCTTTCTTTTCTGTTTATAGGATAACTCTAAATAACATGAATGGTATCATCAGATACATTATTATCAACTGCTAAACTACCCATGACTTAAAAGAGAGAGAGACAGGGAGAGAGAGGAAAGGAAGTTGACCAGAGCATGACTGATTGATTTTGATCAAGGCGATGAAGATCGGTAGCTGAAGTTTAGCAAGAAAAATGTTGTAATGGGTTTCTGTTGTTTTAGCTGTTTTTTATGTTAAAGATTGAAATAAAAGAACTAATGGGATTGTTTTGGTTTTTCTGGTTTGGTTTGTTGTGTAACATGTATCTATTCTATTATCGACTGTCTTTAAATGTGGAGATTGTGTCAAGCCTTCTTTTCTTTTATTTGCTTTTCTTTTTTTTCAAAAGAATATAATTTTGATCTCAAAAAAGTGTATTAAATAATTTTTTAATACGTGTAAAATAGCTGGTTTATTCTATTAGCTTTTAAAATTGTTATACTATTATATTAAGAATTCAACACAAATTAAAATTAAATAAAAAAATAATTTTCATATAATGTGAATTTCTTATTAAAAATTAAAATATATTATTTTATAGTGAATTAATAAGTTGTTCTCTATGAAAGCAAAAGATTTGTTTCACGGAAAATATTTTTCAGGAAAATATATTTTGTTGCTCGGTGCATGTAAAAAAATCGATTAATGAAAAAACATTTTTTTGGCTAAAGAGAAAACAAAGTCATTTTTCGGATTTTAAGAAACTCATTTAAATAAAAAATAAATTATATAAATATATATATATTTATAATCATTGGTCATCTTTAATTACTGACACTCGTCACCAATTATGGTCAACTGGTAGTGGTTGCCAGTGATACTAGAACTCACAAAAAAATTTCATTTTTAATGTATTTTTTTCATATTAAATATATAAATATAAAATATTTATAGTTTAAATTTTGTTATAATCTTATAAATAAAAAAAATTAATAATTTTATAGTATATTTCAAACACCATAAAATATATTACTCAAAAAATATTTTCCTCAAACAAGTATTTTTCTGCGAAACAAACAGAGCTTTAATGTGTATAAAATATTTGATAAAACGCCAAAGAGAAAATATAATATCCAGATCTTGATTATTTTATTCATTTTGATCTTTTATCTGGTGTTATGACTGTAACTAATTAGTTTGAATATATTTTGATCATGATAACATCATAGAATCTCAAAACTTTTGTATGGAAGATTTCTCATATATCAATTTTATTGTTTTTTTAAGAAATGCATCAGCTATATTTATTTGTATATTTTTTGGTCATTTTTGTTCTGGCTTTTCTCAGTATAACTTAAAGAAAAAAAGGTTAAAAATATAGGAGGAACTGATGAAATAGATGATGGAGTCTAAATGAACCTAATGGATGAAAATAAAAGATAAAGTGACAAAATTACTAGTTCTAATGTAATGTACGTATTTGACCAAAAATCTCATTTAAACATATAAATAAATTTATTTAAAGAAATAATTTTAAAAATATTTTTCAATTTTTGTGAAAATTGCATTTATTGGCCAATCTCATCCTCTCATCAGAAAGTTATTTTCTCTATATTGAAAAAGTCGAGTGGAAAAAAGGAATTATAAGTTCATTTTAATTTTACATTTTCTTAAAACAAAGAGAAAATTACTATTTTTTAATAAATTGTACTCCTTTGGCCAACTTTTTTCCAAAACAATAAAGATCTTAATATAGATTGAGTAAGTAGAAACAAATGCATTAAAAATAATGAAGAGTGTTGCCTTAGATTATAAGTAGAAAAGAGAATGAAATTTATATTTTAAAATATCATCTTGTTGAAAATTTTAGTCAAAATTTATTTGAAAGTTAAATGGTGATTTGAAATTGATCCATTTTAATATTCTCCTCCAAATGTGATTTTGAATACCCAACAGAATTCCACTCAGCCACCTTAATTGCGCCCACATACCACTTAAATTCTGGAGTTTGATTATTGGGTGGTCCACAATTAATTTATGTAAAGAAGTCTTAATTTATCAGATGTTAATTGTTCAAGTACAATTAAAGCATAATTTTTGTTTTAATAAGTACGTATATATTGTATATATGTTTATGGTCATGTCTTACTTTATTTATGCATCTTTAGGAAGGTCGCTGTGGAATCTTCTTTTGTCTTTATCAATCGTTTAAAACTACATTTCTTTTTCGGCACTGACCTTCATTTTTAAATGTTCCTTTGACTGTTTGGCTGTATAGATCAGATCACTATAACACCTAACTAACTATAAACTAATAATTCTTCATCATCTATTGCTTCCCTGTTTTGCTTTATTTGAAGTTCAACTTCTCTCTCTAAATACTCTGTAAGTCCCATCAACTCTTCTCTAAGTCAATATCTTTGAATTTGCTGTTTTTTCACCTCCTTTCTTCACTCTCCTCTTCTTCACATTAATTTAGCAACAAATAGCTAATCCATCATATCCATATATGGTTATCAAAATTATTATTATTATTATTTTATTTCATCTTCCTTTAGAGACATTTTGAGTATATTTAGTTATAAACTTTTGAATCTACTCTAGTTATAACTATTTTTGTTAAAAAAAAATTAGTACAATTATTTATAATAAATTAAATTTTACTATTAAGACAATTTAATGAAGATTAAATCATACTAGATCCCAGTTTTATGCTGTTGACATATGTGCAATTAGTTCCACCAATCCAACTAAATTAATGCAGCTAGTGTGCATCTGAATTAATTTAAGTTGTTAGTTAATTAAGTCTTTTAGTTAGTTGGTTAAGCAAGTTTGTTAGCTAGTTATAACCGTTTTGACTTTTGTTTGTTGACTTACTTTGTATGTCAACGAACTCTATAAAGCAGAGAATAATAGATTAGTCATTCTCCATAATTTTTCTCCTTTGTGAAGCTTCTATGGAAATTCAATATGATATCAAAGCTCTTTTCTTCATTTTCCTTCGTATTTTCTTAGTAACCAAACATTAGTTACCCATTTTTTTCTTCTTAAAAAATAATCGATTTCACAAGAATCTTGTTCCATTTTCTTGAACAAATTGTTTTTGCCAAAATTTCTTTAAAATCTATAGTTTCTTTTTGGAAAATTTGTTCTTATGGCACATATTGTTTCTTCTAAACCCAAATCTGAATACCCTACTAGCCCTTATTTTCTTCACCCGAATGAGAATCCCTCACTGATTCTTGTTACTCCTGTACTTTTTGGATCTAATTACCATTCCTAGGCTCGTGTTATGCGAATGGCATTGTAGTCTAAGAACAAGTTGAAGTTTGTTGATGCTAGTATTAAGATTCCTGCGACTGATGATGAGGATTTTCAGGCGTGGGAGCATTGCAATACTATGGTTTAGTCCTGGCTCTTGCAGGTAGTGTCCCCGTCAATTAAAAAGAGTGTCATATGGTTGGATGCAACAATTGATGTTTGGAATGATCCCAAAGATAGGTTTTCTCAAGGTGATGCATTTCGTCTTATAGAGTTACAAGAAGAGATTTACCTTCTCCAACCAAAACGCTTTATGTCACTGAGTTTTTTACTTAGCTTAAGGTACTTGGAAATAATTGATTAATTTGAGGCCTATTCCTGTTTGTTCTTATGATCCTAAGTGTGTTTGTGAAGGGTCAAGCACAACAAAGAATTACCAACATAATGATTATGTTATCCGATTCCTTCGAGCCTTAAATGAGAACTTTAGCACCATTTTAATCTTATATTATGTTGCTTGATCCCTTACCTTCAATCAACAAAGTTTTTGCTCTAGTGCTCTAGCATGAACACCAATTGGCTACCACTACTTCCACATGGATTATTAAGCCTTCTGTTTTTTATGGAAAGGTTACTAATGATGAGTCTTATGTTAACTATACTCAACAAAGGCCTTGTAATGGTGCACAAAGTAATAATAAATTCTCAGGCAATGGTTATGGTAGAAAAAGTAACAATGGCTCCAAATGCACTTTTTGTGGATACATGGGTCATACGGTGGACACTTGTTATAAGAAGCATGGATGCCCTCCTGGATACAAGTCAAGAAGCAAATTTACTGGGCCAGTTGCTCATCAAGTAGGAGTGGCTACTGAAGTTGTTGATACTGATAACACAACTGTTAATAAGGGTGTATATGGTGGCACTTTCAACAATATTGCTGGTAGTGACAACCATGTTCCTACTCCTCCCATCACAGTTGAACAATATTCTAAGTTGGTCACTTTTTTGCAACAATTATCAGCCAACAATGGACAGTCTCCTTCCCAAGTGAACACCATTTTTAGCAATCTTGTGCCTCAATTTGAGCACTAAGGTACTCATTTTAGCTTCAATGTTTTAGTTGCTAAACACTCTTCCTTGGATTGGATTCATGACATTGGAGCTACATATTACATTACCTGTAGTCTACAGTTGTTTAAAACCTTTGGTGAAGTTCATGGCATCTTCGTCACCTTGCCAAATGAGTCAAAGGTTCCTGTAACTCATGTAGGCATTATTGAACTCTCCCCTTCTTTCATTCTTCATAATATCCTTTATGTCCCTAATTTTACCTTCAATTTGGTATCTGCTAGTCAACTCACCTCTCATACTTATTTTTGTTTAGTTTTATGTCATGATATTTGTCTCATTCAGGATCTCCAGAACTGGAAGATGATTGGATCAACTACAAAAGCTAATGGTCTATATCAACTCTCTGTGTCATCTCATGAGTCTTCTTTTTCCATTTTGCCTTTTGTTAATTTTGTTTCTACTTCTCATTGTCCTGCTGTTGTAAATAGTCAATTAAGCCCCAATAATGTTTGGTATTATCGATTAGGACATCTTTCTAATCCTAGGCTTATCTTCTCATACTCATTATGATGTGCGTCATTTTGCAAAGCAAAAGAAACTTTCTTTCCCTATAAGTCAATCTACTACTAATAAACTTTTTTATTTGATCTATGTTGACATTTGGGACCTGCTTCTATTCCTTCCTTACATGGTTACAAATATTTTCTCACCATTGTTGATGATTTTAGCAGATTTACTTGGGTTCATTTACTAAGATCTATGTCTGAGGCAAGGATATTCCTTAAAAACTTTGTTACGTTTACTGACAATTAATTCCATATCAAAATCAAGTGTATCAAAAGTGATAATGGTCTAGAATTTGATTTGCTTGATTTTTATGCTTCTCTTGGCATTATTCATCAACTACTTGCATCTATACTCCCCAACAAAACAGTGTGGTAGAGAGGAAACACCAACACAATTTACATGTTGCCAGAGCCTTTAAATTTCAAGCCTCCCTCCCTTTATATTTTTGGGCAGACTGTATTTCTCATGCAGTCTATATAATCAACAGAACTCTTTCTCTTTTGTTGACCAACAAGACTCCTTTTGAACTTTTGTTGGTCACCCACCTGATTTTCATCTTCTTAAGGTGTTTGGATGTTTATGTTATGCCTCTACTATTCCAGACCTTCGATATCCCAGAGCTCAAAAATGCATTTTTCTAGGCATTCCATCGCACACTAAAAGCTATAGACTCTATAACCTTTATACCAAAAAGGTCTTTGTTTCTAGTGATGTGTAATCTTCTATGAAACCATTTTCCCCTACAAGCAGAACTTTGAACCTCTTGATCCTTTTGTGCTTTCAGCATTCCTAGATCCTCCTCCTCCCTTATTTGATCCTACCACACCATCCTCTCCTTCATCATCACCTTCTCCACCCTCTTCCCCTGTTATGCCTTAGGGAATGATAGCCTAATTAATTAAGATAAATAAAATGACTTGGGGATGAATGGATGGATTATCTGAGCCGAAATAGTGCCAAACTAACTTTATAATGTTTGGAAATGACAGCCTAATTAATTATTCTTTTTAACCCATTCTCCCATATTATGTATGCAGTCCTTTTCAAGGATAAGTATATTAAGATTTTTAAAATCGAATTTTATATTTTTTTAATCAAATCAAATTAAAATTTTTAAAAATTAAATAAATTGAATCGAATGAGATAAAATCAAATATTTATAATTTAACTTATTTTTTAATAAACTCAATTTATTTAATTTTTATATAAAAATTCAATTAAAAATCTTTTTTCTTTTCAAATTAAAATTAAATCAATCTAAATTATATAAAAAAATCAAATTAAATGAATAATATCTATTTTGGTTAATTTATACCTAAATTAATTGTATTCACATAGCACAGACAACAAAAAGGACAAGAGGTGATAAATAAAGTACCATAAGTAGATATTAAACATAACAAAGGAGGAAAAAAAATTATTTTTTTCTTTTATTTTCTCTCTTCATGTTTGGATAAAAAAAAAGAAAGAAAATTATTATCTCACATATTTTTATTTTACATTTTATTTAAGAAAATAAATAATTTCTAATTACTAAAATAAATTAGAAAAAATAAAAAATTATAGAAGAAAAAAAATATACTAATATTAAACATAACAAAATCACTACTTTTAAAGTTATAATTGTCTAATTTTTCACATTAACTAAACACTAATACATATAATCCTAATAAATATTATCATACATTTATATTGAATACTAATTCACACAATAATACGTAACATTTTTTAATCTTTTTATAGATAAAATTATCAATTTATAAAAATTAATTCAAATCTTTTATATTTTAGAGAGAAAATTATAGAGGATAATATTTATTTTCTTTTTTTCTCATATTTTTCTCCATTTTTTAATTTAAAAAAAATTCATTTTTCCCTATTTTTCTCCCTCCTTATTTTCCTCTCTTTGGGTTAGAGCTTCTATAAAACTAATTTGTTAGTCAATTAATTAATTATGAGCATCTCCCTGTCCTTGAGAGGTTTAAGAGCAGTCTCGTCCAGAGGAATCATCAATGGCTTTGACCACCAGCTGTGATTCATTTTTCTTCTTTTTTTATTATATTTATTATTTTTGTGTGTTTTTTACCTGGAATCCTTCCCGCCAACGATGGCTTTCTTCTACCTTTGTGGTTTTTGTTGGTTTATGGCGTTTAAGAAATTTTTTCTCGTTTTTTGACGACTGTCCGGTCTCTTCCTTTACCCAACTGATTGTGTTTGTGTTATGGATCTTAAAAGGGGGAGTTATGTGGAGGGATAAAGCCTAATAAAGGTGACGGGCCAACCATCATAAAGCACTGTAGTAGCCACTTCATCTAGATTTCCTCGGTGGTCCAAAAGCCTTGCAGTGATTGACCGACTCTATGGAGTGGTGGTTATGGCCGCTTTAGGTTGTGGCTATCCATATTATGATATTGCCCGTTCAAAGACGATGATTTATCCTTGCTGAAGATTAGCTCTACCAACAAGCCGATACTCTTCACCTCGCTGGAAACCACGAAGCATGGAAGACACATTGCTGTTACATGCATAGGCCTTATGTGCTTTTGGATGGTTTCTGTAAGTTGTAGAAGAAGACTGTTCCTTGCCTTGTGCAGGCTTTCTTCATTTGTCAAATCCTTCTCGGCTCTAGCCCTGTTACAAGAATATGTAATTTTGATCTTTTGTATAAAAAGTAAAAAATTTTATTTAATTTTAAGGATTCTTTATATTTTTTTTATTTTTTATTTGCTTTTTCTATAAGAATTAATATTTTTTCTTTCTTTCTAATTTTGACTAATAAAAAATAAAATTAAAAAATCAATTAATAAAGTATATATAAATTTATAGTATATTAATTATTGCAAAATTTAGTAAAATCAATTATTTATTTTATATTTAATAGAATAAACAGCCTGTTGAACTCTTATTTTAATAATATAATTTTTCATAATAAAGAGTTTAACATAATGATACTCTTAATTATTTTTAACAAAAAATTAGAGTGTATGTAGTTAGACGTGACATTATAAAACATACATACTGACTTAATCCCACAGTTTGGCATGCTTTGCCTATCTATATTTATTACTTTTTTCAGAGAGTACTTCATCTTTTTTATTAACTATATTCTCTGCAAATTCCATTAAATGGAGGGGAACTATTATATATCAAAATTCAGAATTTATTTTAGGCTAAAATATCAAATAAATCTCAAAATTTGTTTCAAAATGTTAATAAAAGATAAAATAAATTTTTTCACTAAATTTACTCTGAAATTTGTATTATTTTATTAAAATTACTTTTGATATTGAATTATTTCATCATAAAAGTTCTTTTTCATCAAAATTATCTTTGATCTTATATTATTTCAATATGGAAGTCCAAAGTATTAGTTGAAAAGAGTGTATGTGTTATAAATATAATTTAAGAAAACTGAACTTGGATATATTTCAACAAAACACAACTCTTCTAAATCTCTAAATCTTTAAATTTTTAAATCTCAAAAATACAGTTTCACATTGACAATAAAATTTTATTAATTAAAGAATGTGAAAAAATAATATTTTCATAGAGTAATAATTTTATGTGTTCATCTAATTGCCGCAGATATAGAGAGAAATAGGTTAAACAATAGTATAATAGTATGCAAAAGTACTGTTAAAAAAATTTTATTTTATAATTTAATAAATAATATTTTTTAAAAAAATAATTGAAAAATAAATAAAATATTTATCTTGCACAAAATTTTCATGGGTGAAGAGTCTTTGCGCAAGCAAAGATAAAAGAAAAATTCTCTCTATCAGAAGAATAAGGTAGAGGATGAATGATAATTCTCGCTCCGTTCACTTATCATTTATAAGTCAATGTCCTCCTCAATCAATATTTGGGGTTTTATACTGAAATAATATAAGATTTGGGGTAATTTTGATGAAAAAGACTTTTATGACTAAATAATATAAGATTAAAGATCAATTTGACAAAAAAGTTTATTTTGTCTTTTATTGTTAGTTTAAGACAAATTGAAGAATTTATTTAGTAATTTAACCATTTATTTTACTTTATGCTTTTGGGATTGAAAACTTCTATGATATTTAGTTTAACAATAAAAAAAAAAAAAGAACTTCATCAAATTTTCATTTTATTCTTACTTTGTTGCATGTACTAGATTCTTGCATTAAAAAACAAGAAATACTTAAAATATATAAAATGCAACAGCCAATTATTCAATTCGTTAGTTCTAATCCTGGTCTTTTAATAATAGTTAAATTCAAACTCATTTAAATTCAATTTCAGTTTGTATACTTTAATTTTTAGCTATAGGATTATATTACACATGACTTAATTTTATTTCAATTTTCTCGTTTTTTATATTTTGGTAGACCTATTATCTAATTGATAAATTCAAGCTTTTTTTTTTTGGCAATAATTAGATCCAAGTATATATACATTGAATTTCATTTCATGAACCCTAACTCTACCTACCTATTTATATTCACCTCCAACCTTCAAATTCTAAATTCTAACAGCAAGTAAAATATAATATTTAATTTAAATTATTTCATATTTTATAATTCAGATGGTTAAGATTTAAAAATCCTAAATTTCTCCATCTTATTACCTACCTATTCATATTCACCTCTAACCTTCAAATTCTAAATTCTAATAGCAAGTAAAATATAATATTTAATTTAAATTATTTCATATTTTATAATTTAGATAGTTAAGATTTAAAAATCCTAAATTTCTCCATCTGATTAATGATGAAAATTGATATTAATGGGATAATCAAAGTGAGTCGCATTTTCTTTTTACAGCTTTAATTTGGTGGACTTTTATTTTACCGCTACGTGTACTGCATATCTCCAACATTTTATGACAATTCTATGCTTATGCGCTTCAATGCTTGTCCTTCAGGGTTCCAAATAAATTTGGCCTGGTAATCCACACATAAAACCTCGAAATGACGTCGTTTTGGTTAATGCTATTTGTCTTCTTAAGTAAGAGAACTGGTTCAAATTCAGTATCGTTAATCCAAACTCCAAAAAGGTATGAGCGAACTATGACTTCCTCATCCTTTAATATTTCATTTCATTTTCCCAAAAATATTATGTTTAATATTAAAACCAAAAAGTTGAATTTAACACTTACTAATGAAAGGCACTGGCAGTGGCTGTGCATTTGTGGTGTGGTTGTTTTTAGACTAATGTGATGCTATAGACCTATAGTTTTCAACATAATTTGCCATTATATATTATCAAATTAAATCTTAAGGCAAAGAAAGTTAGAAGTGAGGGGTTATACGATAATGAAAGTTGCTGAAAAATAAGCCAACCCACATAATTTATTTAATGTTTTATCATCCATTTTTCTTGTTTTACTTTCACTTTTAAGTTCCGGCATGACCAAATTGTTAATAAAAGTAGTAGTCCCATTTTATTTTCAGGCTAACCATGAATAATCAAAACTATTCTTTTGCTTTATTTAAGTTGAGATAGTTGAAATCCTAACCACCGCCTATAAATACTTTTCTTTGATTTTTCCTTTGGCTACTGTCGACGGCTTTTCTTTGTCATCGACAACAGTCAACTTTATCTTTTCACTTTCTTTTTTTTCTTTCTTTTTTCCTCTCATAGTTTTTTTTAATCATAATAAATAACTAAATCATATTTCCATCTTATTTGTATAAGTTGGTTAGAGTTTGTGGATTTTAATAGTAAAATCTCTTATTTTTCTTTATCAGTGAACTTAAGAAAACATATGACCAATCAAAAATGTATGAACGAAGATCTCATGACTACTAAAATTTTAATATCCGGAGATAAATCAATGCTTTTTGATGATGAAAATGAATTTATTTGGTTGAAATTTTATTTAAGATTTTATGTTATATTATTTTTTTTAGTTTGTTAATTTTATTGTTAAAATATTATATGTCTTTTATTCTGTCTCTTTTGATAAGAGTTTGCTTGTTTTTTTATGAGAGTTTGTTTATCTTTCATCATGAGAATTAAAAGAAGTTTGAGTTCAATATTCAAAAGATCGAACAAGTTTAAAGACTAATCAAATGACAATAAAGTCGATTTGTGGTTCAATATTGCCATTAAATGAAATGGGTTTCTCCCCGATGTGCCAAATGCAGCAAAAAAGTTATATATAATCGTTTCATCAATTCGATCAATAAAGTTTAGAGGAAAAACTCATCTTTTATAAATATATGTATTTTTTGAACACAGTCAAATTTATTTATCTGTTATAAGTTGTATTCATTAATTTTTATTAGTGAAAGACTCTTTTTATTTAAAAAAAATTGAGATGGTAAGACTTTATTTTCTTTTATGTGATTATTTCACATCGTTACTTCTTGAAATTTTTTTTAAAAGGATTAGATCATGAGTAATAAAAGAAGTGTAATCATTCTTATTAATCAAATTAACATATTTTGATTAAATAGAAATGTTTTCGTATAAATAATGTATAAAATTTCATTAATATTTTATGAAATATCAAAACTTTAATTTTATATATTTGCTTGTATTTTATTTGTGTCAGAAATAATCTAATAATTATGTACTATATGTTAGATGATTAAAAATAAACATATTGATACGTCGGTATAATATCATGAATATGTTTTATGTCTATAATATATTTTAAACTTATTTTTTGGCCCGAAAGAAAAAAAAAAAAAAGAAAGGATTTAGTTGATGTGTTAAGAAATTGAACGGTGTGAATGGGTGGAGTGATGGGTGGCCCGAGGTGAGGAGGGGTTAGTTCAATTAAGCCGGAAAGCATAGCATGTAAGGATTAAGGGAGGCTGCAACTTTAGCAAGATCGTCCTAGAAAAAGGCAACAAGGTCCCTGCAAAGTGAGCCCTATATTCGTTGCCACTCACTCTTTACCTTGCTTATATGTCAATCCTTCTTCTCTTCTTCTTTACACGAATTTGACCCCACACCATATAATATGAGCCTGTGATCCCCTATTCATATTGGACCCTCTTCTTCACGCTCTTATTTTATATTATTGTTATTATTATTGTCTTTTTGGACACTTTTCAAATCATCCAACTATCCTTTCGTTGGATTTCTGCTCTCTACATTATGTTCTATAATTATTTTCTACATTAAATAGAAAGATTTTCCAAATCCTAAATAATTATCCATAAATTATACTTTATATATCAGTTGTTAGTGGAGATGTTGCTTGCTGGTGTGTTATTGTGATCCTTAGAAGAAGAATTTCAACACGTCTCCTTGTATTGAATTTCATTAAAAACATTTTTTATTTTCTATCCTTAAAAATTGAAAATAAATGTTTTAGTGTGCTTTATGGTGGATAAAATTATTTTTAATTTTTTATATATTATACGTGTAACATGTAAATATATTTTATTAAAAAAAAGTCAAAATGTCCATATTTTCATCCATATTAATTATTGGAAAATTATATATATCTTTATATGCTAGTTCGGATTTGGTTGTCCCATGAAATCTCAATTCCAACACACCTAATCACATCAATTGATTAAATGCCTTTTATTAAGAGAAATATCTATGTACTCAATTTTGCACAAAGAGGAAAAGTACCATTCTAAATTTCATCTTCTGTACAGCTTCATAATATATGGTTAACAACAGTACCCATGTAGGTCGTTTATAAATGCTCAATAGCCAAACGCAACAATGTCCAAGAATTACACAAATCCCATGCCTGTGCCTTAGTAATACTCTAATTAAAGAGTTTCCGATCTTTAAAGAATGAAGGCCCCAATCATGTGCACAAACATCTACCAAACGCATTCGTTAGTTATGCATCATTAATACAGTTGAATTTTGAATCGGTTGTTCCGATCCAGCTCATTTAGCCTGGTGCCAGTTTCTTGCTGCTAAGGACTTATGCTTTCCTCTATTCGAGATATACTAATAAGATAGGAAACAAATCTATTAGTCCATTAAGTCATTCCATCCAAAAGGGTTTTATTTATAGGATGTTAATTGTTGATGAAAGCACTAAGATTGTCGTAACATGTTCGAACATTTTTTAGTGAGGACTAATGACGCTCAGCCTCACAGAGGTCCATGTATAGAAGTACTGCCAATTCAAAGCAAAGGCAAAAGGCCAATGTCACGAAACATTTCTTCACAATTTTGGTCAAGGCAAAGCCTTGCATTAAAAGGGTTTCACCACTTAGAGCTCCCAGGTGAATAAAAAGTAGTTGGATATGGTCCCTTGTTGCGATTAATTATATGGCCATAGTACACAGGCAGCCCCCACTTGCCTGCCTTGTTTTCAAAGCCTGCATTCATGGGAGAAGAGAAAGGGAAGGACCCATATGATGCAGACCTAAAATGTCCATGAAACAATGAAAGCAATTCAAGAATAAGTAACGTGAATTCATAAAAATGACTTGCACAGATAAATCGAAGCATATACATGTAGGGACTAAGGATGATCACGATTCGATTTTATTGCATATATATATATATATATATATATAGAGAGAGAGAGAGAGAGAGAGAGAGAGTGCTAAATTCAATAGTTATTGTGTTAGACATATAGTTGGTATATCAATCTAAGTGGTGCACTCTGAAGAGAGGATCTTAGAAGACAGCATTAGCTACAAGTAAAAAAGCCAGAACAATGAAATAAAAACTCAAATGAAATGTGAAAGTTGAGACACAAAAACACGAAGTCGGTGGTTAAGTTACAGAGAATTTGGGAAACTGAATAATTCTGTCAGGTACATGAGAAATTGCAGCCCAAGAAATAATTTTTGGCTGGAGGAGAACACAAGTGAGATGGGGGGCGGGGCGGCAAACCCTGAATTGCATAATTGTGGTTGGTGCCTTAAAAATTTCTGACAAATATTAAGAGAGAAAATGCCCCCACAAAACACTCTAACTTCCATGCCATTTCTTTCTACAGAAGTGCCTCTGTTCATTTTACCTTGTATTGTGTTACACCGGCAGGGTCAGTCAGGCTCAGAGAATAGGAGTTGGGTTCCCAATGGTTTGACTGCCTTGACTTGATACCCTTTCAAATCAGCTCCTCCCCAATCTCACTACTTACAAACAAAACCCGCTAGGGCATTGAGCTCACATGGTTCAGGGTATGTCGATACTTCTTCTATATGGGTTTTAGGACTTTTATGGGCTTTCAAGCCTCCCCCAAGCTCAGCTCTACCGCATGGGCTTTTATACAGTTTGTGTTTCGGCTTTTTGTGACACACCGAAAGGCAACGAGAATGTGAAATTGCTGTCACATTTTGTTTTATAATTGGCCTGCTTTCTTTAGTCAGATTAAATAAAAATAAACCATCAACATTGATTCCGCTGACTCCCGCAATCAAATTGCGACGTAATTTAATCACTATCTCCCTCTTCGCTAACAAACTAATTATTTTACTTAATAAAAAAATTAAGATTAGGAGATTCATTAAGAAAAAAATAATATCTACTGTATATTATGGTGATAATAATAAAGTTTGAATGTTGATAAAAAAAAAGCTCTTAAAAATATCATAATAAAGAAAATAAAGAACACTTTAAAAAAAGAAAATAAACAACAAATTCACTTTTCACTTGTAAGAAATTTATGTGCTTGAAAACACGGAAAATTATTTACTATATTAGGTGTATACATCAAGTGAAATGCATGATTCACACTTGACAAAAGAAAAAATAAGATAATCTTTAAATGTAAATAATTATAAATTTAATATGAATAATTATGAGTATTTTTAATTAAATTAATGAAAAACTAAAAATACTAGATTTGAAAATGTTTGTTTTACCTTTTTAAATATTTTTTTTACTTTTCAATTTATAAAGGTATAAAAAAGTATTTACTTAAATATTACAAATAATAACTGATAGCTAATAAGCTATTTAATAATTGTAATTTAAAAACATATGCAATTTGAACCTTTTTACTAATAGGTTATATTTTTTATAAACAAAAAAGATAAATATATTTCTATAATTTATTTACTAATAATTTAATTATTTATTCATAATTTCAATTTTATTACTATTACTTTATTTTTTTAGTTAAACCATTATAACACTAATCCTTAATACTTGACATACAGATTTTTTTAAAAAAATAAATATTTAATACTTTATTAAATATTATTTATTTTCAAAAATTTAAATTATCCATATATGTATTAATAATTATGTATATAATAATAAGAAGAATTTTATTAAATATTTCATGTTAAGCAATAATTCAATATAATTATCAACAACCAACCGTTAGCGTAATAAAGTATTTACCTAAACTGGTTGGAGACAGATAAGAGAACAATATATTTTCTAATTCCCATGCTTGGTCATTATTTAGATATGGTTCTTTGTTCTGAACTGGACTTTGAATAGGAATTTCAATATCTGTCAATTCAGTTATGTTTCATGGTCCCTCATCCGACATTGGAATCTGCATGTTGGGTTATCTTGCATCAATTCTTTAACCATGTGCTTGGCTGCCATGTTATTATTTAATGCCCTACTTGGCTTTTTCATTTTTACAACCACAACCTATAATGCACTTTGTTGCTTCCTTTATCCATAAACTGTAACTTCCTTTTATTCTTTATTCTATTTTAGTCATTTGCCCTTCTTTTCCTTACTCGAATAGCGCATGAAATTATGAGAAATTCTATTCCAATATGCAAGTTCTATGGTAGAAATTTATCGTTCTTAGTTTAAGCAAAATGTTTCCTAATCGATATATTGAGCCATTTACTTGTGTCTCATTTGTTTAATATATCTCCTCTCTGAACCGATTTATGCAGATAATTTGATTTTTACGTTCACAAATGCTGCATCACAGTAGGAATATAAAAAGGTAAATTATATCATAGGTGTTGGACCATGTAACATCATAATCCCAAGATAAACATACTAGAGAATAATAATAAACATACAAGAGAATACTAAACATATAACACAAAAGTCATGAAAGTGCGAGAGTTCATTAGTATTCATTTGTATGTCCATTAATATTGTCTTATATGTTCACTAGTTTGGACTTGAATCATGATGCTATGGATTCAGAGTCTATAATATAAGAATTGAAAAAAAAAGGTGGGCCTTGAAAATAAAAGATCAGGAAAAAAAAATGTGGGCCTAACTGAAGTTGAGCTTTTGAGCCTGGGTCCATAAATTTGAGTAACCCAACGACATTCTTTGAGTTGAACATATACAATGGGTTGGGGTTAACCTTCAGACTCAGGTCATGTAACATTTGTTCAAAACCGACAAAAGAAATTAAATAGCCTATGTTCTAGTGGGCGTTTCAGCCCACACCTGTGATGTTTCAAGTTTCAACAACACAATTATTTGTCTCCCCTCCCCCTTGTTTTTTTTTTTTAACTCGCTACAAGATATGAATTTGAAAGGGAGAGATTAGAGATGTATCTCCGAAATGAAGGTCAGTTAAAATTTTTATTTTAGGTGAAAATTTGATAAAAATCAATATATAATGTTAAATTCAACTATTTATTCTTTTTTTTAAGCGATTAAATCTATCTTAATAAAATAAAATGGATTATTGGTGAATTTATATTTACTAGCCTAGCCTTTATGCTAGCCCAATTTGAGGCCCATGGATGTCTTACATAAATCACGGGGTATAACTAGGGGTGTGCTTCGGTCGGTTTTGTGGTTTCTATGAACCGAATCAAATTAATTGAGTTGATTGATTTTCTAATCAAATCGAACCAAAAAATTATTAAAACATATATTAACCGAACCGATTTAACAGAAAAATATGTATATAAAACCGAACTGAACCGAAAAATCATAAAAACTGATTAAACCGAACCAAAAAAGATAAAAAAAACCCAAAAATCATAAAAACCTTATAAACTTCGGTTAATTCGGTTTTTAGTGTATAAAACCGAACCGATGACTATGTATAAACTGAATTGAAAAAACTGAATAGTGTCGGTTCGGTTCAGTTAGCCGGTTTTCTTAGAAATTTGCACACCTCTAGGTATAATATTGTTTTATTTCTCGGAAAAATGGGTAAATTATATGGTGAACCCTATTTATTATGTTTTATGGTTTAGAAGTCCAAACACGTGTTACAGAATCTCTTCCATAATTGCTACTTTATTTTTTTAACAAACTTTTTTTTACTTTAAATATTATTGATTTGTTTTTTAACAAACTTCTTTTTTTTATTTTAAATACAAATATTTATACTTTTATAGTTTTTTTATAACATTGATAATATTATTTTTATTATTTCATATGTTTAGAAAAATAGATTTATTTTTTCACAAAAAATTGATATAAACTGTAGATTTATTAATTTTAATATTACAAATAAAATTAAAAATATCAAAAAATTTAACAATAAAAAATAAACATATAGTTTACAAAAAAATAAATTTACAGTCTACAAAAAATGAATTTATAATTTACTGATAATGAATCTATAATTTATATCAAAATAAACCTACAGTTTACAAAAAATAAATCTATAATTTACTGATAATGAATTTAAAGTTTATATCAAAACCAATATGCAGTTTTATAAAAAATGAACTTACAGTTTACAAAAAATGAATTTACAATTTATCGATAATGAATCAATAATTTATACTGAATGAATTTACAATTCGCAAAATACGAACTTATATATTTAAAGTAATCAATCTACACCATATAATAAATGAACTACAAAAAAATAAAATCTATTTAATAATATTAAACATTAATTAATATAATATAATATAATATAATATTTAATATTATATTAAAAAATTATATTAATATAATTTAAATATAATAATGTAATAATATAAATTAATTAATACAATAATTTAAAATTATATATAATATTTCTATACAATTATATATAATAACATAAATTATATAATTATAAAATGATATAATATAATTAAATAATATAAAATAATTATATATTAATTTAATTATATATTGTATTAATATTTATATATAATATATAAAATTATAATATATAAAAACACAAAAATTTTATTTATAATGCAAAAAAGAAAGAAAGAAAAAATAATAAAATATTATCTGTGAAGTGGAATATATGTAAAACGTATTTTTTTTTATTTTTTAATTCTATGAATCTCTGATATATATGACATTATGAGCAAAAATTCGCCATATAACATTACATTGCTAGATAAGTATTACGCATAAATAATTAAATATATAAAACTTTTTAACATTTAAAAATAAAATATTTAAAATATATGTGACTTTTTTAATAATTTGATGTAATATGTTGAAAATAATATAAAATTACTTAACGCTATGCCTTTATTTGAGAAAAAAGCAAGACAAAGAAAGAAACGGAGAAGTGAGAAAAAGAAGAGAAAAAAAAACAATAATTTCTTTGCCCTACTTATTTGGAAATATATAACATTAGGGAAAGAAAAGTAAAAAAAAACTTATTCATTTATTTGAAAAATGATAAAAAATGAAAAAATAAAATTTTTTTAATTTGAAATTATTATTTTATTCTTACCACTGTGATAACTGCTAGTGAGAGATTATATGTCATGTTTTTACACATAATAAAAATAAACTATGATTATATGAAATATATAGTATTTTTAAAAATTTAATAAACTTTCTGTTATTTGTATTTGATTTATTATATATTTTAAATATTAAAAAAAAAGATACTTTTTGCATTCTTTTTTAGTCTATATTATATTTTACATATCTATGAATAGAATTTAATAATGAAATATATTTCAAAATTAATGGAATATAAAAATTGATTTAAAAATTTTTGCACAAATTTAAATTAATAAAAGCTAAATGGGTATTTTTATAATTTCAATTGAAAACGCATTCAAATTCTATGTTTTTCCTTCTTTCTTCTCCAAAAACAAGAGAATCGCTTTAGTAGGCCGAGAGGAATCATTTACTATTTATATTCCAATCTCTCTACCCTTTCTACGATACTATCAAGTAAGGAAAAGTTTTATTGTCCACTACTTTAAACTTCCACGAACTTACAAATTGTCTGTTGGTAATTTCCCCCAAATTATATATATATATATATATATATTATTTCTTGAATCTCTCAATTCTCTTACGCCTATGCGCATGCACGTTTACACGCCATTAGCTTCTCAACTCAACGCCTCCACGCCACAGAGAATTTCTACTCCTTTTTATTATTTTGGGTTCGGTTCCCGTCCTTCTCACGTGTCTGATTCACTTGCACGTACAATATACGGCCAAATCGTTTCCTGGTGGACCCAACCTACAACAATCTGGCGTTCCAAAATGCGCCACGCCCCAATGCAATAATTTGACCTGGCGGTTCTCGACGGCTGACCGAATATTCTATGCCATTCGATGTGAATAAACCATTTGGAGTTGGGATTCACCAGCAAATAAACTCTGACTAAGATATAAATTGAAGCCATTCTTTTAAAATTGGTAGTTTGATTTCTATCTATGCCAAATTCTCCTCCACAGCTATCTCTTCTAATAACCTCAGGAATTTTAATGGCTATATCCTCAATCGGTTCAAATTTGTCGTCTTCAACATCATCTTCGTCGTGTTCGTCTTCTTTTGTTAATTTTTTCCATTTTTTATTATCTTCAGAATCTTGTAGTCATCAGATTTGCTGTCAGCCTTGTATCGTTTTTTGACGAACAAACATCAAATTAGGGAATAATCACAGCACAGCAGCCTTTAGCCATGGGAAAGCGTAAGTCTCTCTCTCTCTTTCTTGTTTTTTAATATCTGAACTGCAATTTGAATTCAATTAATTTATTGTCTTCATCTAGGGTTTATTCATTCATTTTGTCTCGTTGATTCGATTGTTTCTCTGTGCGGAATATCTTGGAAACTTAGGGTTTTTTTTAAAAAAATTGAAAATGGGATGATTTTTAGGGTTTGATAATGGTAATCATGTAATTTAAAATTGGGCAGGTAATACGCAACGTAAAAACATAGCGATGTTGGATACGGATGACGATGATAATAGCAGTGTGAGTTCGTCGTCGACTATGAAATCGGATCATGCGTCAGTGTTGGGAACGGAGGAAATCCAGGTCGATAGAGATAGTTTACTTGAACAAGCTCTGGATGCTTTATATGAGAAGAGGTTTGTTGTTAATTACTCTATTTTGGGTTGTAATGTTTCTCTTTCCAATTTTTATGTTGGGTAAATGTTGGAACTTTACCCCTTGTTTGAAGAGTAATTAATGGAAGGGTAAGGAAGGGAAAGAGATGGGAAGTGTATAACACTTCTTTACATCCTTTGAGAAAGGATGAATAAGAAAGTGTAATTAAATGAAGACTAACTATTGAAAATGACAAATATGAGGAAGTGTAATTGGATTTCTATATTTAAGATAGGGACACAATTGATAAAGTTATTTTTCTTTTATTTTTTAAATTTAGTTACCCTTCCTTACACCCCAATTTGGGGTGTAAGCAAATTGAACCTTCCACCTTAATAAGGTAAGGAAGGGTAAGACTTGCCCTTTACTTCCATTTCCTACATTTTTATTTTTTAAAAAATTTTTCTTCCAAACAAGGGTAAGCTCGTACCATTCCCTATCCTTCCATTAATTACCTCTCTTAACACTCCATCCAAACAGGCTGTTAGGAGTGAATTGATTAAGCTCATAGTGTTTGATTTTGTGGATTAAAGGGGTTCTACAAGAGAGAAAGCTTTGGCATCGATTATTGAGGCTTTCAATAGCAATTTGCAGCATCAATTTGTGGAAAAAAAGTAAGAACTTGTATATGCTTTTTATTTTTTGATTAATTAGGCTTTGACCAGGGTTTAAGTTGTAATGTTACAGACTCAGAGACAACTCTGGTACACCACTGAACCAATGGCTGATTTGTGACTCATACATTATTGTCTGGTCTATCAAATGTCTTTTGGGCATGATTCAAGTTTTTGAATAGCTTTTGCTGGACTAAGAAATTTGTCTCTTCTTGTTTTATTATTGTAGTTGCTTTCTGTTCACGTTGTTAACGAACTGCTCTTTTTTATGATCGTTTTATCCACTGCAATAATGGGTTCCTCCTTTTGCTGTCTTTTGTTCGTTTACAATTTTGTTTAAGTTAAAGGGAAAGGTACAAAATTTTACCATGTAATTTTTCTTTTTGGCCAATATGGTTCCGTGATTTGTTTATTAGCAAAACTCTATCAAATTGTTCATTTAGAGTGATTTTCCTCTAAGAAATAATCTCCCTTGATTTGTTTATCTAGAGTGATTTTCCTTCGTGGTATAATGTCATTGTAAAGTGGTACCAAATCATAATTCCGTTACATCTACCTAACCTGGTATCAGATTTTGTACATTATTTCAACTAATTATGTATCTAAAATTTGGATATTAAATTTATTCACTCTAAATATAAAATTTGTTTTTTTTACTTTCTGTATATATTTGAATAAATTTTATAGTGATAGAAACTGAATTTATTTAAATATAAATAGAAAGTAACTAAAAAGAACAAATTATGTATTTAGAGTGAAAAAATTATGTATCCATGTATAATTAGTTCAAATAATGTACAAAGTCTGATACTGGGTTAGATTAGATGTAACGAAGTAACGGATCCGATACTATTTTGCAAACGTTGTTATACCACGGGGTAAAGTTTTGTCAATAAACACACTATGGGACAATATTTGCTAAAGGTGAAAATTACATGATAGAACTTTGTACTGTCTTCTAAGTTAAATAGTCCATTATGCATTATCAGCACTATGTTTATTTGTTGGATTGCTCTCTTTTTTTTTTTTTTTTTTTTGCCCTTTTTCTTCAGATTTGCTACTTTGCTGCATCAATTCCTTAACTGTATCAAAAAAGGGTCGGGCAAAGAAATTGCTCTAGCATCTCACTCCATTGGTTTGTCTGGACCCATCTTGTTGACTCTTTTGTGCTCTTTTCTCTTTTGATATGCCTCAGCAATGTAGGATGCCATTTCTTGTAGGATTGTTGGCTTTGACAGTTGGCTCTGGAGATAATGCGCGCGAAATTTTGGAAGACTCCACCACTCCTATTTCCCAAGCACTTAAATTGGGGTCTGAATCCACAAAGACAGTAGCGGTATGCTTTGTATGCTTAATATGCAATTATTTTCCAACTTGAGAGTTAATCATTGTTCAATTTCTGGAAATTATTTTAATGCTGAATCTGTTGTGTTTTACATGATTGCTTTTAATGTTTATAGTTACTGGAATGTTTGGCTGTTGTTACTTTTGTTGGTGGGAATGAGCGAGCTGAAACAGAACGATCGATGCAAATCATGTGGCAATTGGTCCGCCCTAAACTTGGTCCTAATGTAGGTGTCTATTTCCAATTTATATCTTCTGTTAGCATCAGTAAATTCATGGTCGTTTTTAACTCACAATATTCATACATACACTTGAGTGTGCATGTTTATGTAATCTTTTAATCCAATCCATGGGCTATATATTGATTGTGTAAGGTTACATGTTAAATCTAGATTCAAATATATGTAATCACTGGTATTATTGGCATTTGTGCAATCTATTAGTTATATGCATGCATAGTTGTCAAATTGAGAATTAAAATCAATGGTGTGCGGTTGAATATGTGAAACTCAACTTGTGCCATTGATGTTCAAAGGATGCATTTTTATGGTTCTTGCTTCACAAATTGATTGGTACTACTCAATTCAGGTAGTAGCTGTCAAACCTTCTGCGCCCGTAATAACAGCAGTGGTGTCTGCATGGGCATTTCTTTTAACAACCATGGATGGATGGACACTTGATCCCAAAAATTGGCAAGAGTTAGTAAATTCTTGATCTGAAATTTTTGCTCTTCATTTGTATTGTCTTTGTGCCTTTAAGTTGACTGCTCTTGGCTCTTGAAATTTAGTAGAGTTTGTATCCTGCATGCTAACCTGTCCATTTTCACCATTTCTGATTCATTCTTCAGGCCTATTGTTTTTGTTAAACCAGTATGAGTTTTGTGCTCGTGGTATTAGTTTGGCAGGATGTATGCCATGGGAACTCTTGAACCAGAACGCAAGATCTTTGTGCTGTTCAACTTGAACAAAGAAATGTAGTTATTGTTATTATTATTTTTTTTCCAATTATTTGCATTTGATGCAGGTACATTGCTTATTTTTCTGGTCTGCTGGATAAGGATGACCGATCTGTGCGCATTGCAGCTGGTGAAGCTCTAGCATTAATTTTTGAGATGGGAAGTATAGAAAAGTTCGCTGCTGGAGATAAAGGTTCTGCTGATGGCACAGCTCAAGAAGGAAATAAATCTCGGGATGGACTTACTCATCTACAGGGATTGAAAGCAAAAATCCTAAATCAAGTGAGGAACCTTGCTGCAGAGGCAGGTGGGAAGGGATCCACTAAGAAAGATCTTAATAGCCAACGGAACTTGTTCAAGGATGTGTTGGAGTTTCTAGAGGTCATAATCTATTCATGTATTCATTTATGGGATTTGTTTTTTCTTTGGGCTTTGTGATGGCATTACTACTTATATTTTCAGTATGGTTATTGTCCTGAAATCTCGATGAAGATTGGAGGAGATACGCTGCAAACGTCTACATGGTCTCAACTAGTACAGGTTTTTCTTTCTCATTGTTATTTGCCTCCTTTTATCATTTGATTTTGGCATGTGATTGAATGTTTTTGAATGTCATGTGATCTGAATTCTTTGACAGTTGAACTTTTTGAAGCACTTTCTTGGCGGTGGATTTATTAAGCACATGCAGGTTGGTTTTCTTGTCCTTGGCCTAATTATCTTCACTTTTTTAGGTAGAATTAAATTGTTTCCTCGTGTTTTTTCACTTTTGAAAATGTGATTTTGCTGAAATAGGAAAATGACCTCCTGCATGATGTCTTTGGGTTCATGCCAAAGAAAAAATATCTTCAGGGAATTGAATATCAAATGTCAAGTAGTGAAAAGGTGAGTGCCTGATCTTCTATGTGGTCCAGTATCTGTGTGGTAGTTTGTTCTGCTACATGGAGTGTTACATTGTTAGTTTTGTTTTCTGACTTCGAGTAGGGATTGGCATTGTTGCTTCTTTTTCCTTTTACTGATGAACACCTAAGCTTCACTTTGGTACTTAAAAAGTTAAAGCTGGAATTCGTATCTGGAAGATTTTATAGCTGTTCATTTAAGTGATGTGCATCTTTAGGTTGATAAGAGTTGTGTAAGTCAAAGTACACCAAGCTTGAGATGTCATCGTGTGAAGATTTTTGAAATTGCCATTTGTATGCACTTGTTATATTTGGCTTTTCTTTGAAGTTAATACTATCATATAGTGTTCTGGACCTTTATGATGTTTTGATAATTCCTTAGCTATGTTTCAAAAGTAATTTCTTGTTTTTGGTTTTGTGTTCCCTTTGTTAACGAATATGAGCATAATTTTTGTTACAGAGGATGTACAGGTCCCCAAATTCAGTCCTTAACAAAGCTAGAACCCAGTTTCTGAACAAGCAGCGGATGTTATCTAAGGTACGTTCTTTTTCCATATATAATATAGTTCATGATTTACTCTCTAATTATTTTAATTAGAGAACTCAAGATGTTATGTCATATCGCTATAGAACTTAATGTGAGAAAATGTCCGTGCTTTGACAGTATTAATTTTATCAGTTCCTATTTTCATAAACCTTGCTAACTTTTCCCCCCCTTTGATCTTCCAGGATAGAAATGTTGGGCATTTTGCAGTTAATGTTTATGAAGAAACGTGAGATGCTCTTGTTTTGTAGGTCAATAGGTTACTTAATAAACATCTGCAGGAATAATTGTTAGGATTGTTGGAATTATTTCATTTTTGCGACGAAGTGGACAAGGGACTTCCCCTTTTGATATGTGGGGATTGGTTTCCCATTCAATTGTACATCATAGCTTTATTATTTTTTGGGGTTAACGGAATGTAATCATTCTGTTGATACTGCTGCTGGGGATTGGACTGTTATTGTATTGGTTCTTGTACCAAGATAAAACTTTTTGTGGTGAGTTTAGTTCTGATCTGCCGGTGTCATATCTCTCCTTAATATTCTGCTTTGTACTTCTCTTTGCTGTCATTGCATATGCGTAATCCAGAAAAAAAAAAAAAAAATGCACACCGAATAAAGGTAATAAAGCTTTAAAGAAGGAGTATTGATCTCAACTTTATTTTCATTAAATAGAAATTGCAAAAAAGAGCAAATGTTTGGCCCAAGTTGTAATTATGAATAAGAACTCGAGATTGGAATAGGCTTGAGCAATTGTAAATGGAATTCAATCAAATCAAGCTTAAGAATTGAATTGGTTAAAATTGAATTTTTTAACTAATTAATTTTTTAAAATATTTTTAATATAAATAATATTTTTTATAATATATTTCTCATATGAATAAAAAGTTTTAATAGATTTGTATTTATTTTCAATATAAAAAGTTTTTTCAATATGGAAATGATTTGGTGCAATCAATGTGGTCAAGAAAATAGGTAACTATTTTTTTTTTTAGTAAATTATAAAATTTTTCTTATACATTTTTTTTTACAACGGTAATAAAATAAACTTGTATCAGTTGCTCAGGAGAGATCACACTATCAGATTATATCCGTGTTTCTTATTCTTCTCTTGGTCTCCAGAGAATTCTAACTAGAATTGTTATTTTAATTATTAATTTCAGTTGTCAAATTAATTTTAAATAATTATTTATTATTTATTAAATAATTATGTATAGCACAATCATATATTATTATTTTATATTATATTATAACAAATTATCATATTAAAAAAATTTAAATAGAAAAATTAAGTCATTAAAAGTTTTTTAAATAAAAAATTAAAATTTTAAAAGTAGACGTTCAAAACAAAAAATTAAGATTATATAAAAAATTTATAAATAAAAATTAAAAAATAAAAATTTTAAGTATATGAAGGCTAACGATAATATAATAAATTATTAAAAATTATTTCATTTAAATTTAATAATTTTTTAAAATTATCTAAACAAAATTGAAATTTTAAATTAATAGAATATTTTTTATAATTACTTCGCATGTATATGTAATTTGTAATTATCTATTAATTTTAGTTTTAATTATAGAATATTAATATTATTTATTTAATTGATTGTAAAAAATTATTTTATTCAAATTTAATAATTTTTTTTAAAATTATGTTATATAAAATTAGAGATATATATTAATAGATAATGTTTTTTTTATCACACTTGCCCTGTAAATAATTAGAAGTTTTGAAAATTTTATTTTGTTATTTTACTTATTTGATAATAACTTTTTTATAAAATATTAATAAATATTAATTATTTTTATATTAATTTTTAATTAACTACTTAATAAAAATAAAGATTCAATTTTTTTAAATTTATTTTTATCGCAACTAGTTATTGATTTAATTAGTATAAACGAGTTTGTGGACAACCGTGTGGTGTACGAGAAATATTATAACAACTGGGAAATAATACTTCATTCAAAAGTAAAATCTCTTAAAGTTCAGCCTGCTCAAGAAAAAACGTAGAATTTGGAATGTAATCCATCAAATGTCATCCATCAAAATAACAGTTTTTTTTTCCCGAAAATTAGAAATAGAATGATGTATTACACTTGAAACGGCCACGAAAGAAAAAAGGGGCAGAACAAGCGACACACCGACCAGACCAGTAACAGCCTAACAGACCCATTCCAGAGGCGGTTGTTTCGAATGACTGCAACCAACTATACAGTTGTATTGGTACATTCACGTACTAAACTAGGAAAATTTGAAGCCAAATTTAAAGCGAGCAAGTAAATTCCTCGCCCTTCCCTAAACACCAGATATTCCAGAGAAATGCTTATTCATGGCTCTATCCTTCCTATAATGGTCATTTCCTCTTCCCCTCCTGCCCCTTCCCCTGCCCCTGACATTTCCTGCATTTCCTGTCCCTTCCACCCCAGAACCATCAGACGCATTATCTGCCTCTTCATGCAACTCCCTCATCCTTCCTCCTCCCCTTCTACCTTTACCCCTGGAATTCCTAGCATTCCCCCTGCCTTCAGTCTCAGGTTCATCAGATTCCAGCTGGAGTTCCTGCTCCTGATACTCTGCCAACCTCTTAACTGCGCCAATAGGAATGTTACCACCACGTCCAAGACCATAAATTAGTTCCCCCTGTGCTTGACTAACTAGTGAAGCTTCATTGGAATTTGCAACTGCGATTGAACCTGCAACCTTGTAACTATAGTTCTTTCCATCCTTGACATAATATTGCGGCTTTTTCCTGGATCCCCACTTGGTATTAGAGGCAGTTGGAACAGAGCTTTCAGTTTCAGTCCCTGAATTAGAGTTGATTTTGTCACTTAATATTTCGTTCTCCTCCAACCCTGACTCTGCAACACTCAAACCCAGATCATCAAAGGAGTCATCATATTCATCTTCATACTCGTACTGTGAAATTAGGGCTACAGTCCTTGCCGCATCCTTGCCATCTCTTGTATCAAGGGTATAGCGTTCTTGCTCATCATTAGACTTTCTAATAAACCTCCCGACTGTAGATGAGGCCGAGACAGAGGGACTTTCATATTGTTGCTCTGCAGCAACTACTGTAGTGGTAGAGTAAACTGGCCTTGTAGAAGGGAGTGGTGTAGATTCAACCAACTTCCCTTTTCCTTTATCCTTTCTGCTAATTGTTGAACCAGACTTTGCTGTTGGCATGGTATCCAGTGACATGTCCAAACACTTCAGATCTTGATGGAGATTTCCCTCAAGAATCCTCTGAATGACCTCTTCAGGATCCTGGTTGTAAACTTCAAGACAGGCAGCTAGGAATCCCTTGCCGTAATCAGGAAATAGGTCCTTTATTTGACTGATTTTGGACTCCTTGATGGCTGCATCTTCATCCATCTCAACTTTATTGCTTGAAACAGGGGTTGGCATCACCCGTTCCTCTTTAACAGTGCCTTTCAAAGAAGACATCATTATCCCAGATAAATAATGAAACTGTTCACCATCCATGGATATCCACCCTGGAGGGAAGAAGTTAAACAAAAATAATAAGCATATATTACTCCAAGTTCCACTACCCCACTCAAAGAAGACTGAAAGAACATTCATATGCTTGAAGGAACATAATCAATCTGAACCAAGCCTAGCATCAAACTAGGCTTGTTCTTTCGTACATTAGTGAGAAGGAAAAGTGCACAACTAATTGGACCGTAGTAAAAAAATATACAGTATTATCTAAAGAATCCTTAAGTCCAGGTTCTCCACATGGAAGATAATTTTGTCTTGCTTTGCACAATGACAATTTTCTGCTCAGGGCCATAGTGAATGGACAAGAGGTAACCCAGGTACACTAGGGTTAAAGTCGTTGAGTCGAGACACATTACAACATACCTTTCTCATGAGCACAAGTTACATAGTATGATGGAATGGCTGGCCATGCATATCATATATACTTACTAGTAGATTTGAGCTGCATAACAATAGCACCTCAAGCATCAAAGACAATTCAACATTTCCTGAAACTATGGGGTGGGGCAACATTGTCCAGGGCACAAATTATCCTCCATGACATGGGTAAGCAGGAGCAATAGCAGAATAAATAATGTGTTTATTTGAATCCTAAAGTTCATTCCAGAAACTATAAATAATCTTTAAAACTCCGAATATCTATTTACCATGAAGAACATGATGCAGAATAACTGACTTTACATAAAATAAACTTTGTTAAGAAAACTCACCGGCATTCTGTAGGCTTTGCAGTCTGCTCATTAGATTGTAATTCTTATCAAGGTTCTGGAGAAATGTATCTTTGTTCTGGTTCTCTTGGGTGTACAGAAGAACACCACTTATCTCTCTAAAAGTTTGAATCAATATGTCTGCTCTTATGATGGGGTCCTCTACTTTTGCTGGAAACATCTTTGTTATAGCTGGAATGGGTAGATCATCTGTGAACACTTCGTTGCTTAAATAGCAAAAATCCAATAACTTCCAGCCGAATTTGATAATTCTCATGGATAACATCTTCAAAGTAAGAGCAATATTTGATAAAATTCCATCATCGCCTTCTGCTAAGATGATTCGGAATGCCCGCTGTAAAGATGGAAGTAAAGTATCATGCAATCTTGCAAGCATGATCAGCAATTCCTCGTTCCCATAACTGCAAATATAACCAAAATCGGTGTAAGATGAGGCCAAAATTTCCAAGAATTTGCTTAAAAAGAGAAAAGAGGAAAGGATCTATGACATAGGGCCATAGTTCTATGGTGCCACTACATCTCCACTCCAAATACAATGCTCCAGCTGAATTATAATCGACTCATAGTTGTCAAAGGCAAGGCCACACTTAAGACACAAAGGGATCCTCAAACTTAGGTGCAAGGCATAGACATGCACTTGAGTGACATGAGGCGTATTGTGAATACACACACACACACAGAGTATTGTGAACACACACACACACACACTCACTCTTTTTCAAATAATACTAACCATTTATAATTATAAAATAAACTACTTAAATGATTCAATATCAATAATATAAAAATCATATACCAATAAAAATTCTAACGCTCTTGTTTTTGAAGTCAAAGAAACCCAAAGGATTTTAAGAAGTGTCAACATCCAAAATTTCACTAAAATCTAAATAGAATAAACTGAAGTAAGACTAAGACAACTGCTCTACATCAAGTGTTTCCAGAAAAAAAGTTACACAACTCTTTCTTGTTTTAGACTTACTGTAGAAGGAACAGAAGAAGAAGAGCGTGAACAAAGAAAAAGAAATAGAGACTGGACTGGAAGAGAAAAAGATAAGCAAAAAGAAAAAGATTACAGAAAGAGGAGAAGAAGATGAGAGAAAAAGAAAAAAGTCCTGCAGACTGATTGCAGGAAGAGGAGGAGAAGAAGAGAAGAGAAAAGGAGAGGACAGGAGAATAGGAAAATAGGAGGAGGAGGAGGTGGAGGTGGAGGAGAAGGAGGAGGAGAGAGTGATCGATCAAGGGGGGAAAAAATTGTGTGCATTTCCAATCTGATTTCATGAAAGGAAGAAGAGGAGAGAAGCATCTGCAATTTTCATTTTCCCATTGCTTTTGTGTTTAATTTGGCAGGATTGGATGTGGCCCAATCTATTGTCCATTTTTATCGACAGTATAATCAAAAAACCTTATTTTGTTTAAATAAAAAAGAGCAGTAATTGCAAAATGCTTTTGAAGGTCGCCTAGGCACGCACCTTGAGCCTCCACTGAGGTGTGTGCCTCAGTGACAGCCCCTACATCAGAGCTTTGGAGGTGCAGCCACTTGAGCCTGATGACAACTATGAATTGGCTCAATAAAGCCATTACAGCAGCACAAACAGACAAAGACAGACACCCAACGGAAGGAAACACTCACAACTCCACACGACAGGCAAGCATATTCTCAGATAGTTGAATAAAGTTTCTGGCATCTCCAGTTATATAAATTTAAAATTTCCAAATGTTAACAGGTACCTCATATCAATGGGACATGAAAAGAAGATTGATGCTGGTTTATATGCATTAACAAAAGCATCCATTGAAACAATTGCATCATTTATAAAGTCCATCACCTGCGAAGAGAGCAGAATAAGCCTTAAATAAAAGTAAGGGACAAACACATAAAATTTTCATCTTTTTTGAATCTATGTTGCATTAGGAATCAAAATGTGACAGGATCTTTCAGCCAATTATACAACTTCAATCTACAGGATGGCAGCAACTTATTTCATAGCAAATCTTTCAAGATGAGCAGGGATATGCAAGGATAATATATACCAAAGAAACAACAGAAAAGAACTCACCTCTAAGAAATCAAAATGAAGAGAACTCAATCCAAAGTCTTCATGACTTCCAGAGGAAAATAAAACCTATTATGATGTTGCATGGAATGTTATTCCACAAAAACAAGAAATTCACGGTTAAGCCAAGGAAAATTTCTGTAAATTTAACATTCATGAACTTAGAGTTCCAAGCTTTCAGTTTCTAAAGTTCTTTCTTGCTTCCTACAACTAACAGCATAATGATCAGCTTTGCTCGAAAAAAAACGAAGATAAAAATGGCAACATAAAGGCGCTGCCCTTACAAATGATAGTGGGGAAAAAAAAAAAAGAAGTGGATTCAGTAGTTTAACTGCAAGCATGAAATATTACAAGCTCATTACAAATATTAAAAACCCTGCAGAAAAATAAAAATAATTTGATGAAGAGCTCAAAAGAATCAAGTGAAAGTAATAAATCAATACACATACATAAAGACTTGTTAGAGGCTATAAGCAGACTAATAGGGGGCCCCAAGAAACCAAGGTAACTAATTAACATTAAAGAATATTATGACAGGATAAGTTCAAAATCTGTGTCCAGAAAATTCTTTAACGCTTGAAATGTGAACATATTCCATTGCCACCACATTAATATACAGCTATATCAATTTTGATGCAGAATTCATGAGGAAAAAAAGCGCATTTATATAAATTAAAAAATCTTACCTCCAAAGATGATATACAACGTTGATACATTGTGTGAATGATACTGAGAAAATGTGACACAACAGCAGTTAAGTTATCAAGGATCCCAGTCTGGGCTTGCAAAGAATTCTTGACCTGGAGGGGGAAAAAAGGTGTGTTAGATAGAGAATATTTAAATTTAATTTAAGGCATAAAACAACATCTCCCCGTGAGCAAGAACACATAATTTGAGACCCCGCTATTTCAAACTGACATTTCAACTTTCGTAGGTACCCATAAATTAATGCAATTCAAATGCAATTATTTGATAAAATTTCATTACATTCTCTTCAATGATGAGTGCTGGAATATCTAAGGGCACCAAGGGATTTTCATCTTCTTCACATTTGTCTTTCCCTTTTCTAGTCAAGAAATAATGTGACGTGATAGGTAAGGGAAGTCAATCCAACTCCATCCCAACATCAGGTACTTGAAGATATTAACAAGTCAACAAATCTTAAATATTAGCTGTTGCAATCAAGCTGATTGCTACCAAAAGAATGATCATTTAAGTATGTTCCCTTCCTATTAAGAAGCAAATATTATGATTTCTTCAATATCCAAGAACAAACAATAAATTCTGAGATTATAGTTTATCCAAATCCAAATGTCATATTCCCTTTTCTGCCATTTATTGCTAATTCATCTTAAGAAAGGCTAAAATTGAAAACCAAGAGAAAGTGAAAGGTCCCAATTAAAAAACCAAGGGCCTCTAGTTTGGTGAAGGTAAACACTACGACTCTCAAACATCTTACATGCCTGAGGTAAGAATAACAAATGGCACAAAGATTACAATAAAGTACTAGCGAGTAGCAAAGGCAAAAGAATACTGAACATTTCTGAGAATCAAAGTGATGGTACGGTAGAGACAATAATACCAGTGAATAAGTTAATTGTTCATTTTCATGACCATATATGGCACATATATCCAACAACTTAGGCAAGTCGAGCAACTTTTTTTCCTGCAAAAAGACTACACCCAGAATTAGTGAACAAAACGCCCAAGGAAAGATACAATAAGACAAGAAGTAAGCACCACAATTAAGTCCCAGCCTAAGTCAGTTGAATTGTGGCAGGCCTATGATAATTTAGTTTCCAATTTTACCCTTATTTTCCATATCAACCATACAGGTATAATAGCAAACTTTTTTTTTTCTTCTATGAATTCTCAGCAATAACAAATTCAGAGAGAGTGAATATTCATTTAGCATATTGAGGTTAGCAGCACCTATTTCACCTTTTTAAAATAAACTCATTCATTTCTAAGGAAATTGAGAACACATATTACAATTATGAAATGAGACAACCCACCTGCATGATCCCTTGAACTGAGGGTATCAGCAGAGCAAGCGCCTGGGTCCTTGTTGGAAGATCTGCAGCAACACAACATTAAAAAAAAAATACTCATAAAAATGAAACTGAAGAGGCAGCATCAGAGAAGTGTAGCATAAAGCATGAGAACCTACATGCGATACAATACCATGAAAACACGACGACTCAACTCAATCTCTCCAACAATGACGCCTGCAACAACGCCCTTAGCTCCTCGGTGCGGAAAATCATACCATCTGCTCCTAAATTTTAGGAAGCTATCCAGAAACTCATGCAACGAATTATCACTAACCACTAACAAAAAGAGTAAATACACCGTTATTACTCCAAAAATAATAACATATTCCTATCAAAACACTGTATTTAAATCAGATAATTAGTAATATATCAGTAAAAATAATAATAAGGAAAAGGGAAAAAAAAAAAAAAAAATGAAAAGCACCTTGTCTCCAGAAGTCTCTAGGGCTCAATTTGAGCAACCGAGACAATTCCCTATTCAAAAGATCCACCACTCTCTGCGACTCCACTGGATCCAATCCTCCTTCGTCCGCACCTAGCCCCGCCGCCACTGCCTCATCCTGCGGCAAGTAGTTCACAAAATTGCCAGCGGCGGCTGCAGCTTTGCTGGATACCCACTCGGAGTTTTCCCCCATCCGTACCCTACTACTTGATGACGACTCCGGGCCACTATTAGTAGTGGAGGTTGGGGCAACGTCATCCGATTGCTGTCCAAAAGAATTTGAGAGAGCAGGTTTAGGGTTTTGATTGTGATTTTGATTTTTAGGAACGAATTTTGTCTGGTTTTTTGGGAAATTTCGGTTGTTGCTGCTGCTGCTGTT
Source organism: Omphalea diandra (assembly GCA_949677035.1). Lineage (NCBI taxonomy): Eukaryota > Viridiplantae > Streptophyta > Magnoliopsida > Malpighiales > Euphorbiaceae > Omphalea > Omphalea diandra. The sequence goes on along the minus strand of CATIWR010064210.1, from coordinate 17,517 downwards.
GCCATAATTGTAGTGCGAGTAGCGGCGTGACATCTTAAACGTTACTTCTCTGTTCGCAATCCAGAAGCCAAAGGAGCGAGTGTTGTACAGCTATTAGCGATGACAACAGGAGGATGATGGTATAGCGCTCGACAGATCCGAATAGCCGCCTCTGAAGTCTAAAGCCCGTAGAATTTTCGCTTCTTGATTTACACGTAGCATTATGAATCATTTAGACGAATCAAGTTAACGTGAATTACTGTTATTTTTTAAAGAAAATAACGAAAAAATATCTATAGTTTTACGGTTTTAATTTTTAAATGTCTAATTTTTTTTAATAATAATTTAGATTTGAGTTAATAATTATTACTTTTCCGTTTTAATATTAAATGTCATATTTTATTTTTAAAAAATCTTAAAAAATATGCTACTTTCTATATTTAGAAAATGATTTTGTTATAAATTATTGAATTTGTCTTTCATTAATTGTCAAATATATCTACACTAATAATTAAATATTTTCTTAATTATTTTGTATTGTAATTTTTCATATCCCTTTTTTTGTGTCTTCAATATTCTATAATTAATAATATTTTTCAATAATAAAATGTCATCTTATATACTATAAATTTTAAATAAATAAAAATATTTTTTACTAAATTTCATAAAATTTAGTATATTATAATAAATAGTACGAAATGACATTTTAAAAAATAATAGTTATTAACTAACAAAACTTAATTTTTTTAATCCTTGTGTAAAAAAAAAAAAAGACCTATCATCACATTTGTCATACTTAAGTAAAGCATTGTTTAATTTTCAATCTCACACGAAATGTTTTTGACCATTGTTTTATTACATTAATTGCAAATTTGTATGTTATGTAAAATGTTTATAACAATAAATTTTAAACATATTTAATATTTATTTTTATTAATTAATTAAATTATTAAAAATAATATATAATAATAATTAAACTTTCATCATTATTTTATAAAAAAATTATCGAGTAAATAAAATAGTAAAATAAAATTTTCTAATTTATAATTATGTACAAAATTATTCTAGTAAAAGATTATTTATTTACTTTACATTTAATTTTATTTGGTATAATTTCAAAAGAAAATTTATTAATTTGAATAAAATAATTTTTGATAATCAATTAAATAAATAATATTAAGTATTTCATAATTAAAAATAAAATTAACAAATAATTGCAAACTATATATGCATGTGAGATAGTTGTAATAAAAAACCGTATATTGATTCATATCTTCAATTATGTATAGTATAATTTAAATTTTATTAAATTTAAACAAAATAATTTTTAAAAATATATTATACTACTATTTGCCCTTATATAATTATAATTTTAGATAATCAAAAATTTAATTTAAATCTTAGTTTCTTGTTTAGAATTTTTACTTTTATTTTATTTAATTTCCTATTTAAAAGTTGTGTAGATTTTTCTAATTTTTATCCAAAATTTATATATGATTTTGAATTTCTATTTAAAATTTTTTTATTTTTTAGTTTTTTAATTTTTTTATTTAGAAAGTTTATTTTTCTATATGACAGTTAAATTTTTTAATTTTTTATTTATAATTTTTTTGATATGACAGTATTTTATAACATAATGTAAAATAATAATACATGATTATATTATATACAATTCGTTGACAAATAGCAAATAATGACTTAAAACTAAATTTGAGACTTGAATTAATAATATATATATATATATATTGATTTGACAAATGACAAGTAATAGTTTAAAACTAAATTTGAGACTGAAATTAATAAACTATATATATTGATTAATTAAAAAAATCATTTTGTTAGATAAAAAAATTTTCGTTAATTAAATAAAAAATCAAAAATTGCAAAAAAAATTAAATATATAAATTTCTTTATAATCAACATTTATTGTTCATCTTTTCAAAGCTATTTCAACTATTCTCTACAAAAACTCACCTGCCTCAAGCCATGCCATCCCTATCTTTCTCACATGATTGGCTATTGCCACCTCCACAACTGTCCTTTTCTCTCGCACAACCAGTATCACCGTTAAATTAGCATCTCAAGTCTCTTTGAAATTAATTTGTCTAATGTAACAAATTAGGCTTCTATAAAATCTGATGCAACAATGCAGCTTTGGTGGAAATTAGTGTCTTTAGCTTTGGTTTGAGCTGAGGAAAGGAGTGGGGAAGGGACGAGGGAGCAATCTTTATTCTACTTGAGCCATTTTAAGAGAAAATTTAGTGGTTTCAAGTTTGGTTTATTATGAAAATAAAGAGGAAGCAAACCATTTTATACTGAGCAAGTTTGCTAGCTTGTACTCCAACTAATAGAGAGCCTCCTCCTCACTAGATTGGATATGTCAAATAATCAAACAATGGTGGAAAAATAATCATCAAGATGTTATCCCTAGGATTTGTTTCATGTTGTGGGCCATTTGGAAAGTTAGGAATGATGTCATCTTCTCTCACAAGAATTGAGACCTTATCCAGATTGGCAAATTGTGAGACTGCCTTGCTGATGAATTTCTATCAATACCATTTAATCACAAGTAAACCTAGTGATCATTGTGTCTCTTGATCAGGAGGATAACATTGCCTTTGCATTCTGAATACATGTAACTGCCTGTTATGTTGTCGAAGACAAGAGAGCAGTAGTTGTAGTTCTAATCCAAGACTCAAATATGAAATTAATTGATGGTCTTACCTGTTGCAAATTTCTCCCATCGAGGCTGAGTGCAGAAGCTCTTACTGTGGTCCTAAGACTACAATTGGTATCGGAATTAGGACTTAGTCACTTTATTTTGCATAACGAAAATAAAACGCTTGTCAATTATTTTTGTTATCCAATGGATATGGTACAATGGGAAATTGCAGGTTTTATTCACCAAGCAAAAGCTAGATTCTCTTTTTGATGCAAGCTAGGGGTGAGCAAAACCGAACCGAAACCGAAAAATCGAATCGAACCGAGTGAATTCGGTCTATTTGGTTTGGTTTTAAAGTAAATTTGGTTCGGTTCGGTTCGGTTTAAAAAAATTAAAAAATTCGGTTTTCGGTTCGGTTCGGTTTAAAATTAAGAAAACCGAATAAACAAAATTTGTGAGATTTTTTTTTAATTTGAGTTTAAAAAACTAAAAATAAATTATTGTATATAAGATAAAAAAAAGCCCAACAATCCATTGAGCCCAAAACCGAAAACCGAACCGAATCAAACCGAATTTTTTAGGTTAAGTTTACTTCGGTTTATCTTAAATTTTGGTTCGGTTCAGTTTGAATTTAAACTAAATTCGGTCTATTTGGTTTTCATAAATTTGGTTCAATTTGAACCGAACTAACCGAATGCTCAACCCTAATGCAAGCATGTCAAACAAGCACAAAAATTCATTTCAACTTTAAGACTCAATCACTAGAGGGTGGTTCAAAAGATTTAAAGAGATGAGTGAGACCTAATTTGAGAATACTTGAAAATTTGACAATTTGACAATTTTGAGGATGCAATTAGTGAATCTTCATCAAGCCTAAATCTGGCTCATATAAACTTGATCCAATGCGTGGAGCCCATCTTTAGAGACTATTTAACAAGCTTAATAATTGGCAAAAAAAATTTCTAAAGATTTGGTTTTTGGACAAGATTGTGTTGGTAGACAAAGATTCCATAAGTTACAACAACATATGAAATGATGTCCAAGACCCAATATCCATTTGGCCAAGATAATGATAAAGTCCAAAGAAAACATGTCTAGATAAGATAAGGTCAATAAGTCAAAAATCTTTCAAATATTTGTTTAGTTGGTATTGTTTTCCTTATGTTTTTATATGTTTTTCTTCATTGGCTAAATATCTTAGCATATATTTTAAAAGATATTTTGTTAGTTTTTCTTTCTTGCAAGCAACCCTAAATAATCCTTTTAGTCCTAAGAAAAGTGGCATGGCCAATCAAATTATTTCTTTTGTTTTCCTTATTCTTTTAGGATTAGTGATTTAGCTATTTTTTTAGGAAGGTCAACTCATTGTGATTGATTTCTACCTAGAAAATTAGGGTTTTCTTTAAGCATTATAAAAGCTATTTAAAGCTTGCTTCGGCCAAGCTTGGATTTTAATGAATAATTTTCTTTTGGCAAATATTGTTTTGTGAGATTGATATCTTTTCTGGAGTTAAAAGACTTAATAAAATTATTAAGTGAAGGTTTAATAATTTCACAAACTTATTAATTCTGATCTTAAATTGGCTTAGGTAATTTAGGATTTGAATTGGCACAACTTTAAATTTGTATAACTTAGATTGCTATAAACATGTTTTTTAAATAACTAGTTGAAATTTGAAGATCAAATTCAATTGCTTGATTCTTGATACATTTGGAACTTGTATTTAAGTATGCGGATACAGATCTAAACCAACCTCATTTGCATCGCCTTATTTCAGCATTTATCAATTAAGGCTATCCGAAAGACTTGTAATAAGCTTGCTAGGTGGCTTGTTGCAAGCATGATCAAGGAGAGTCTTCTTTTTATTTGGATTTCTTGTCCCACTCCATATCTAAGTAAGCTTTTGTATGTTGAGATTGGTTAATAGAAATGATAATATTATCGACTAAAAAAAAGGTTTTGGTGAAAATAGCAATTCATTAAGCTTTTTTTTTTTTAATTTCTTCTTTTTCTTTGGACTATTGACCATTGCATAGTCGTATTGAAAGCATAAAAAATCTAAGAGTCTTAGTTCTTTCAGTCCTTCAACAAATGGGTCAATGATGGAAACTCCATTACTAAATCACCACTCCAACATCTTGTTCATCTCTTGAAGGATTATAGGTGCTTCTACCATGCTTTACAAGTCCTACCATTTTATTTTTTCAAAATAATTTGATCGGATAATTGAGCATGAGTTTATTATTATTACTATATTTTCTTTTTTAATTTTTGGGTTTACGTAATTTGGTCATTTGATGTGGCGTGCTGTGCTGTTTGGTAATATATTGATAAAGCTTTAATTTTTTTTTGAATGTCCAGGATTCTTTGTTGTCAAAATTCTATCTTTGTAATCATTCAAAAGGGTTTGAACTCATTTTATACATATGAGCTATGTGATTAATCTTAAGTTTGCAAGCAAAAAGGGTTGGCAAAGGAGATGCGAAGGTGTTTTGGAGAAGTTTTTTTGATATGTAATGATGAAACAAAAAAGATGAAAAGTGGTGTGGAATGAAAATTTGAGATGAAATTAAAGATATTACTGGTATTTCATCATAAATTTAACGAAAAAATTGATGGAAAAAGTTTTTAGTAGAATAGAATAATTCTCGAGTTATTTCATACTGAGATTAAAAATCAAAGCAGAATTTAGTTGATTATGACAAATTATAGGGATTTATAATAACTAATTCTCTAAATTTTTAGGTTAAAATTACAAATATTGCTAAAGAATTAAAAAAAAAAACTCATTTTTTATTATGCAATTTCTCTAGATGTATATTTTATTCTAAAAGAAGAATTTTCATATGTTTGCTGCTATTAATATTTTTTTTTCAAAAAATTATAAAATTTACATATTATGAATGATTTCAAAAAACTATCATTTTTATTTCTTTTTTTCTTATTCTCTATAACATCACAAACTCAAAACATCATTCGAAATCAAAAAATCAAAAAAATCCATTTAAAAAAATAGCAAATCTCACATCACAATTTTCTCATGTAAAATGTAATGGCACTGTCCCAATGCATTCCATGCCCAAAACTTTTCATCTCCCATTATAAAGAATAAGGCTTTGCAGCTCAAGAATCTCAGCCATTGAACGTCATTTATAGTGTTCAAACAACTCATTTTCACAACTGTAATTTAATCTATTTCAATTTTAGATTCTCAAAGGCATAAAAATATACAATCAATCCATATATACTGAAAATGACACCATCATCGTTTTCACCAACAGCTCATGTGAAAGGATCCTCTCATTTCTACTCAATCGATAATGATATCAAAACCTTTAATGACTCTTTTTGAATTATGACCATTGAAGATGTGGAAAAAGAAAAGACTTCTTGGTATATGTTGATTTAAATACAATTGGTTCATGAAAAGGTTATTGTAGACATCAGATTGATCAAATTCAAATTTAAAGGAGGAATCACACATGAGTTCATGATATTTTAAATTTGTGAACAGCGGAAGAAAGAAAAACTTTTTTTTCCATGATTTCTGGATTCTGTGAATACAAGCAGCAGGAGGAAGACAGAATAATTTTATGACTCTAATCTCTTAATTTTTTTATATGAATTTTTAGATATTTTTATTATGAAATGATGTTTTGATTTTGTAAAGTGAGAGAGAGAGAAAGAAAATGAGAGATAAAACTAATTTTGATCTACGAATGATATATTAGATTTGGGTTAATAATAGAATTAAATATTTTGACTTTTCTGAGTTTTGCTACATTATATTATTTTATCTCTTATTTTCGAAAATTATACTAAAATCAATCGCTAACTCGCGCATTGTGTAAATTATAGTGCAAAAGAATTTTATAAAATAATAAAAAATTTCATCTATTTTTACGTTACATATAAAACATCAAAATAAATCATTTTTAATTTTATACAATTTAAATTATTTTAAAATTTTATCTTTCATATAAATAAATAATTAATTTTTATTTCTTTGCAAATTATTTTTTCATTATGCGTATTTTCTTTCTTTTATATATTTTGTCTTCTTAGTTAGGTATTATATAGTTTTTAAATAGATTAGGGTGATATAAAAATAGTATATAGTTCTTAATCACTTATTCATTAAAACATTAGTTTAACAAATGATAAACATTCATTGTACATAATTTTTGTGACTAACTTAATAAATAATAAACACTCGTCATAAATTTGATATATATTAAAATAAAGCATATAAAGTTTTTTATATTAATGTAACAAAAATTATAACGAAAGAAAATACAAAAAATCTAAGGGGTAATAGTAATTACCTAAAGATAGAATCTATCACTTAGGCATGAAAGAAACTTGAGAAAAAGGTACAATTTGCAATTACAATTCATCGTATCATATATACAACTAAACATTAAAAAAGAGAAGAAAAAGAACAACATTACGTGCAAATGCAAACGATTTCAATGCCTCGTGGCCACGGTAGGCTGGTAGCTCATTTTGTTTTTGTGCCAATATCATAAATGAAATCTTAGACGCAAATATGCATCTACATCATTTACAATAAAAGAACAATGTACAAAACATTCTTCAAATATGACTTCAACTATATTGGAATTATTTCTTTCTTTTTTAAAACGTAAACCATATTTGATTTTGTTCTTTCCTCTTGACCTCTACATTGCTCTACCGATAAAGGCAACAATTACGACCACAAAAACAAAATTGACCTGCCCATGATCTCATGCGGATTGCAGCAGGACTTCCACAAAAAGTATGTTTCCACACCATCAAACACTTTGTAACTGTAATGGATTTAAGCTCTCAAAGATCCAAAATTCTCTCCGAGTGATAAGTTGTGGAAATCCCTAATGCTCGATAAACCAACAGTCTTTCAACCAATTGATGTTTGTCTTGAGACAATCCAGCAGCTGAAAGCTTGAAACAAGCATTCATAGTGTGGTTTCTTGCCTTCGGAGTGAACATATTCCACTCTTAGAACTATACTAGGCTCTTTCTACAACAAACTCTGATCAAACCCATTCAAAATTTGTTTCTTTGGGTAAAACCAATGCAATCAAGCAATTGGATGCATCAGGTGCAATAGAGAGCATTGAACACGTCTCACGCGAGTAGGGAAGTATGAAGAGAAGCCTTGCCCATATAGATTTCACGGCTGGGATTTTAATTACTCCAGCACATTCCCTTTGCTTCAAGTATGATATGAAGTCCTGAAACTACAGACTGAAAGTTTAGTGCCAGTGTCTATACATCCACGGTTATATTATTACTGGGGAAGGAGGCATTAACTAAGGGGCGATCGTGGGATCAAATGTGCACTTACTACAAAAAAACAGCATTGAAATAATGAACAATAAACAAATGAAAACTTACGCCTTTTTGGTCACTCACAGAAGATGGGATCAACTGGCACACCTCCCTCTGCATAAGACAGATAGAAAGAGGAATCATTATCCTAAAACCCTACACTTTCTAACATTGGCCTAACTCATGATCTCACTTGGGATGCTCATTGGAAGGCGCACCCAAAAGTTTTGAGATCCTTAGTGAGGTGAAACATCTCTCAACTAAACGTCGAATCATATGAGAATAACAAACAACTATAAGACCATCTTTTACTGAAGGGAAACTGATAACAAAGTTTGAAAGAACTAAATGAAATGTTAAAGGAGCATAGGCTTACTTAAAGACCTGTGCAATACAGGCATGAATACAAAATGAAAGAGACCGAAAGAGAGAGAACTCAGCAGAGAGATATTCACAACTCACTTTATGTGGTGGAGTACTTGAAAATGTCGTTTTCACATGTCGAAAATCTGTGCGTTTGGTCATATCCAGTTTAGATGGCCATCTGCACCAATAATAAGTCAAAAGGACTGCAAACCACTTTCTCGTTTTCAACAAAATGGAATTACATAAGGAGGAAAAAATGGGAGATGCAGTTCTTACTCCACAGGTTCAGAAATTGGGTTCGAATATTTGCAAATATTAGAATCAACTCCGTATGCGTAAATTGTGCAATAATGAACCCCGCTTTTACATAATGTCCCCTGCCATTGATACTGCTTAGATTTTCCAGAACCTTCCGCGTCAGTTACTGCTGCAACAGGTGGAGGTGGAGGAGGTGAACTAGGTGGAGGAGGAACAGGAGGCGGGGATGGTGGCAGTGGAGGGGGTATTTCAAGCTGAAGAGGTATAGGTGGCGGGGGAAGCGGAGGTGGAGGGGATATTTCAGGCTGAGGTGGCATAGATGATAAAGGTGGTGGAACAACAGGTAAGGAGAACATTTGGTCAAAATGCTGGATTGGAGGTCGCTGTAACTGCGATAGTGGAGTCACCGAAGCAGGTATGAAAGGTGGTGCAACAGCGCTACCCTGAAAGCTATTAGGCATTACCACCGCTGGGATTGGGTTCAAAGGAACATGATGATTTACTCGCGGATCCCATACACTGTTTGGAGGAAGGAAAACAGGTCGGGCAAATTGGGAAGGCTGGAACTGTGGTGGTGGGGGAATAGGTCGTCCCTGAGTTCCTAAGGGTACACTTGTAATGCTCCCAGGTGCAGGATGAGGCTCAATTTCGGTTTTCTTGTACATCCATATTTGCTCAGTAGCAGCAGGATGACCACCTAAGAGTAAATCGCCAATATTTTCAGTAAATGAAAAAAGAGCCACCTATAGGTTATCAAAAGTGAAACATCACCTGCTTGCAAAGGATCCATCCCCCCAAATGAACGCACAACTTGTGCTGCAGTCCCATGATTCTCTGAATTAATTCTGGGTGATACAAGCTCCATAGAGCCACCATCAGGCTTTTTTGAGAATGGCACAGTATAGTTCTTACCTGGTTGACTGACCAAACAAAAGAAACAATCTGTAATTAGGTTAAGGATAGTAAAGGTAAGATATAACTGTCTCATGCAATAATTAACTCTGAAATAATGATAGAAAATAACCATCACTAAAGCTTCATCACAATCTAACAATCATACATTTCACTGATGTGATACTATTAACCACATCAGATACCTGACCGAAATAATCAAGAAATTGTACCAAGCGCCACACATTTATGGCCAGGATTCTGACCACATACACAATAAGTAAAGTCAACTTCAAGCTCAAAGCAAGGAGGGTGGAGCCAGCAAGAGAGAGCTCTTGAGTGATTAGAAACAAGGAGGAAAAAAAATAAGGTACATTTGGCCAGATTTAGAAAATGGATACCACCTATGCCAAGATTCTTAGTTCAGGTTCATTTTCTAGATTAGTTTAATACACGTTATTTTAATCTTAATTTGAATTATTAAGACATAATAGCATTAACATTAATTGTGTGCTATTTCTATCACCTACGCAAACTAAATGTAGCATTAGCTTAAGACTTAGACTATCTTTCCCTGTCATGAGAGTAAGCACATTGCGTGGGAGCTCACATACACAGACAAAAGAATATATAACACTTAATTCCCTGCTTGGAAGAACATTATGGAGCGTAATGAAATATAATAAAACAAAAGTTTCAGTGGAACCAAACTAAAAATTCAATCGATTAAATTGAATTGTATTCAATTACATCATAGATCATATAAAAAATAGCACAAGTTTCCTTTTAAGAAACAACAAATTTACCAAGCAGAACATCAAGAACAAATAAAAAGAAAAGGTCGATCAAATATATACTCATCTAATTTTCCATCTTATTTTCACACAACTGAAAATAATAATATCAATAACTGTAGCATGTAACTTTAGCATCAACAAAATAAGTCTCTATCATCATAATGCACTTTGGCAGAAAAAGAAAATGCCTAACATCAGTTTCTGGAAGAATTAATTCAGGGAAAGAGAGAGATCAATATGGAAAGAAACATAGTTCCACATCGAGAACTTCTGACTAATTATTCCTAATTACATTGAATTTCCACTTTGCACCAAAAAAATTACCAGACAAAAGCATAAAATCAAAAATTCATGAAAATTTGTTGTCAATGGAAGATTATTACCAATATGATTCTCTAGCTCAAAATTGAAACAGTAGGCTAGCAGAACAATCACTACAAATTGAAAAACTCAATTCTGATTTGTGAAAGCAGTTTCAAGAATTTATGAGGGAAGTAATAGAATATTCAAACCTGAATTCAATATGAAAGAATGTTCCAGGGCAACTTCGAAGATTTTTTATAAGTGTGCTCGCAGCATCAACATTGTTGCAATCAACAAACCAACCACACCCCATCTGCATATTTGTTCTCATCAACCTAACTATAAACCCTACACTAGCAATAGCAAGATTACAAACAGCCATTAGCTCATCATCTGTAATGATAAAGGAGCTAACATTTGGAATAGAAATCCAAAGTGTGCTTGAAGGCACTCGGTCTGCATCCCTTGCCATGGCAGTGTTGCTACTACCAGATACATAATTGTCAAAATAATTTGAGTTTTGGTTAATGTTGTACTTTGTGCGTAATGATGCAAGTAAGGAAGATAAGTGAGACACCCTTGTCCTACAACTGTCAGCAGGGCTCTCAACTGCAATTTGAGCATGAGGTGATTCTATACTGCACATGCTTCCAGAATTATTGGTTCTGATGTCAGTGTGGATTGGGGCTGGCATTGATCTTCCACCATCCAATTGTGGTAATGCAACATTAGATGATCCAGCATTAAAAGGTGGCAGATGATTGCTTTTTTCCTTCCGATGCAGCCTGAGATGTGCCATGACAGAAGTTGCTTCTTCAGGAGTTTCAAACTCCATCAGCAATGCCCCTTCATTGGTAAGATCAGTAAACATGTGTGGGCCCTTGTAAAGCACTTTCCTTGATTCATGCAGAATCTCATCCCTTGCCCATTGGCTTATAATATTTCCAACATAAACATGACAACTAGAACCAACTGCAACACCATTCATCGCACCCCTAGTTCCCAATCCTATATCCATGAATTTAATCTGCCAAGGAAAATGGCAACGCATATATTCCCGAGCCCTTATGGCATCGATTATGCTCCTATACTCCACCAAGGCAAATCCTTTGATAGGAAACACAAAAAACTGTTCTATAGGACCAAACCTTTCAAGTTGAAATCTCAAATGAGATTCAGATATGTCAGGGCCTAAAGAACCCAACCAAAGCTGTCTAGAAGCAGAGAAAATATCCATTGCAGCAGCATCCCCATCACAGAACCAAACAGCTTGAGCGCTCGAACCACATGCTCCCCCCAAATGATGTTTAGGAGAAGCAAAAGCATTATTTATGGTTCCACTGTTGGATCTCAAGGCAGGTGAACTGAAATCCATATTTGAAATTGGATTCTTCTCAACATGAACATTATGGTTTCTACCTTCAAATGAATTGCTCCTAGAGTCTCCTGATACAGGTGAAAACATTTGTCGGTTTGATAAGTCTCTGGGCAGGGAAGACCTGCCATGGGAAGAATCTGCAGGATCACTCATCGCAAAATCCACGGAGCTTGACCCCCCACTTTCATGACCAGTGCCTGCATTCAAGAAGAAATCAGTTTCAAGGGGAACTTTCGAGCTGCACGCTTTTAGATACCAACCTGAAAATTTTCCAGCAACACCATCATTGCAGGAGCTATCATGAGTTCTTAACTTACCATCACTCCCAGGTAGTTCACCAGAGATTTCATGTTGATTAGAGATCCTTGGTACAGAGAATTGTCGGTTGATAAATTTGGAAGCACCAGAATCATCCTCATCACTGTCTATTTGGCTGCCTTCTAGTTTACTGAGTTCAGCATATGATTCAAAGATCCCTTCAAAAACAGCTCTAATTTCGGATGCAGATAGAAAATATGGCATGCTACAGTGTTTCTTATACTTCAAGAATATCCAACTTCTCAATGATGCATTATTAACAAGAACCTGCATAAAAGAAATTTACGTACAGAATTCACGATAAAGAGCAATAAATTGAATATTTATCCAAAAATACCTTGAATGAACTAAATAAATAAATAATTAACTAAGAAAATTCTCTTAGCTACCCTAATCACCTTCAACTAGTTGAGATTTTATTGTTTTCAGTGTCACCTTTTGAATAGACTGTGGAAGATAATATAAACACTAAATATGGGTTACCCTAGAAAAAAAAAAAAAAAAAAAGTAGATAGTTCATGTAAGACTATCATTCCATCATTACCGACAAAAAATGCCTACCAAATGGAACACCAGTCTGAACTGAAAAGAAACACCAATATAAAAACAGTCTAGTTATCAAACTGTATTTAGAGCATATGACAATATTCTATAGGCAAAGGTATGAAACTTTCAGAAGATGTTATCATTTGTCAAATATGGTTCCCTCCGATTAAGAGGAAATATGAACAATGTATTGTAGTTTCTAAGCAGCAAGTTTATTTTCAACCTATTATCTACTTCTGCAACCAATGATAAGAATCTGCACTATCACATTTAGGGTTGGCATAAGATACAACAAAAACAACTGTCATAAATTTACCATCAGCCAAGAATTATAAGGTCCCACATCTAACATTAGCCTGGATTAATTTTCAGTTCTTAAAGCTTCGGAATACAGATGATAAAAAATTAATCAAATACAGAAATAAGACCTAATTAATGAACGTCAATAATTTAATCAAGAAGAAGAAGAAGAAAAAAAAAAATCTGCATAGATCTAATCATACAGTCTCCACATACAGCAATTAATTCATAGTTAAAAGAAAATACTTAACTCAGCTCAACAAAGCTTTAACCTGAGATTAGATTTCCTGGAGCAGCTTTATGAATATGTTGTACTTTCAAGATCATATTCTCAGGTCAACATGTACACCAACAAACAATTGCTATTCAACATCTAATGGGGACAATGCAAATAATAACAAGACTACTGTAATAACTAATTTGTTTAAGATATCAGGAACTTAAAGAATTACCAATTGCAACAAGCAGTTCTGCGGTACAGAAAATGAATCTGATGAAGTATGGCTGCCATCTGATAACGGCTCCTCACGATTAATGTCACTGCCTTTACAAGGTGCTGGTCTATCATGTAGTTTATCTGATAAATGTGACACAACATAATCATTGTGGAGTCTGCTAGTCACCTGACTAAGAAAACACTGGGCTTCACGAATGCCCTCAGAAGCAGAAGATTTTAAGAGCTCAAAACATGCTGCAAGTAGATTTTTTGGACAAGAAAACAATATCCAGAGCATACTTAGCACACGAAACTTCAATAGTTTAACTGCTGAGGATAAGTATTCATCAGAAAACTTTTGCCTTAGCTCAGAAAAAACCTCAGCAGAACCCCACATCTTCAACATTTCCTTATCAACAATCTTTAAGATATCCTGTCCGTCAAAGGAGGCCATGAAAAAGGAGAGCACATTCTGAAAAACAGCAGAGCAGATGCCCCGGATTACAGACGATGTTGAAGCCTCCAAAGAAGCAGCGTGGCAGATATCAGCTAAACCAAAAATACAGGATTTAGCAGTCTCAAATGCAACACCGTCAGAATCCTCTCTTCTATTTATTACGGCCAAGCTCCAGTTATGCATATTGATAACAACTTTAGTAGCAGCTTCAAGAGCAGTAGGACAGTATGATGCATATCGAGGAACAAGATCAGCTACTATTCGTTGTACACTGGTGCAACCTGCAACACTAGCAGCATGTACGTCATTCAATTTCTCATTCCTCTTCTTCCTTTTTGCTTTCTTTTTGGTTTGTGTATGTGCATTTGCAGAGGCCCTCAAACGTATGAAGATTTCAATCTCTTTCAAAGGAGTCAATATCTAGAAGTTATATTTGAAGCTCAAGTGCAATAAAAGGTTTCACAAATGTATTAAGCAGACAAAAAACATTCTCATGAAATTTCTATATTAGACATCTCATTTTATTTTCATTTGACCCAACTTTTTTATCCATAAAATAGTAGTTTTGTAAGTTGATGCATAATAAATAATTGGCAAGCAAAAACAGAAAGTTAAATTAGACTATTATATAAGATCTAACTAAAGCAAATGAGTTGCAACGCAACTCTTTTGATGTCAAGTGATGCAAACAGAAGCACACATGACAGTGCAATTTTTTTTTTTAAAAAAAAAAGGAAATCAAGGTATCAAGCAACATGGGGAGATGACTGAACTTTAGCATCAACAAGCCAAATCATGCTTTTTGAGTATTATTCTTCCAAATTACGATGCAAGGTAGCAAGCAATGAAGCAAATCGTAAGAAACAAACCCAAGAATTGCTTATAATAAACTGACTGATTCCATCAAAAATTCAAAATTCATGGATGGGCCAATATGATCAATTGATACTCCTTTTAGCAATCCAGTTAACTCAACTTGCCATAGTGCATCTAACTATGCATCAAGAAACAGACACCAGCTTCCATTCCTCAAACAAATTTTCAATTCGGGCTTCAAAGCAACTTTCATATTTAGATCAAAATAAGGGTTTATTTTCTCATTCCTGCTTTGTGAAATTCAAATAAATCCAGCAATATTTCAATATCAATTGCAACCCCTAAAATGAGGGGAAAAAAGCAAAAAGGAGGAAAAACAAAGAATCCCTACCTCTTGAAGCAGAAATAAGAGAGAGATAAGCTTGTTCAAGGTCGGGCATATGGCGCCCCTCTTTCTGAGAAACGCAATATTTAAGGCGCTTGTAAGTGTCGTAGACGCTTCTAATCTCATCTCGATTTCTCCGCCTCGCTACAATTTCCTCTTGGGACAGTGGTGGTGGTGTTTGCGGTGGAGATACGATGCTCTGTGGCTCAGCTGCTGGGGTTTCTGGGGGTTGTTCCGACAACGGTGGTGTTTCCGGTCGACTCTCGTAGAGTCTTCGCTTCTTAAGAGGCTGCTCTGAGGAGGCCATGGCACTCCCTCCGGGCCTGCGCCTCGGTTAAGTGAAAGACGGGAGTTTTGGTTGTTCGATTGATGAAATTACTTAATTAGCCCTTGCCATTGTCACCACAACAAATACTTAGGTTGGGATTTCCTATTTTTAGTTTTACTGGCCGTCGAACGACAGCTCCATCATTATATGAAACTGCCTGATAAACTTGCGAAATAAATATTTGAATTATAGTATTTATTTATTTTCTTTTTAATGTTAATTTTTAATAATTTTTATTTAAGAGATCTTACAAACAATTAATAATTGATGATTCCTTGATCTTTGAATGAACTAATAATTTATGAAAAATGAGCAAATGTAAGTTAAAAAGAGATTATATTTTTCAGAATTTTTTATATTTTTCACTATGATACTTAAATTAAAGTCAATTTTTAAGAACTTTTTGTTAAAAATGAGAACTTGAGAAATGCAATCAAGCAATAAATAAAACTTTGAAAATAAATAAAATTTTGAAAGCAACGTACCTCAATTACGTGAACGATAATATATATATATATATGTTTCTTTCTGGATCTTTTCAGTCATGTCAATAGTAATATTCGTTAATTTTATTTTTATTTTCTTTCGACATTTAAATATAGCCGATTTAGCCAAACATTAATCTTAATTTGTCGTTTTGCGGGAATTTTGAACGACATACTCTTTCAACTGTTCGGAACACGTCTTTTAGCTTTTGTACTATTTACTCGTTTGGATATTAACATGTTTAATTCTTCGTCTTCTTAGAAAGCCTGAATGATCTTCCTTAAAACGTATGGTGATACGATGGCTATCAATAATATTATAAGCGCAAAAATGATCAATCAATGTCTTTTTACAATTGATTCTAGTACTTTTTTAGGATATTAATATTTATAGCCTGTTTTATGTAAAAATATTAGTAAAACATACCATCTTACATTCATTTTATCAATATTATTCATATATTGTTTAAATTCATTGAAATTTATTTAATTTATATTAATATTTGCAATGTGTTATATGTAAATTAAAAAAATATTAATACAATACACCATCTTCAATTTTATAATAAGTTTTATTTTAATTGATAATGTATTTTTTTATTATTTGTTAATTATTATATAATTATATACTTTACTTGAAAAAATAAATTATTTTATTTGACAAAATGCTGAAGGAGCAAAAATAACATTTAATTATATACTTTACTTGAAAAAAATAAATTATTTTGTCTAATAAAATGCTGAAAGAACAAAAATAACATTCCTTTCTCGTGATAGATTATTATGCTTCATCTAAATAACTTCGAAATTTTATTTGTTTTATAGTGGCTTATAAACTTGAATAGCTTAGAAGGTTATGACTAATAATCATATAAACATTTATATTTTCTTAATTATTTTATTTATAATCATTTATAAGAAGAATCACGTAATGCAAAGTATTATCACGCAACTGATAATATGTAATCAGGAATAATACTTGATTTAATTATTAACAATTAAATTTAGTTATCAATAAAGACGAATTAAAAATGAAATTATAAAAATAAAAAGTAAAAGATAGTTCACATTTCTTGATACATATAAAAAATAAATAAAAATCTTTAACAATAAAAAAGAATTATATATTCCACAGCTTTTAGAATAATGGAATGTACAAATTTTCTATATACAAATAAAAAAAAATTATACAAAAAAATAACTTGACCAATCTACTAATATTATAATATATAAAGCCAATTTATACAATAAAAAATTTGACCAATTTATCAACAAAATAAATTATTTTTCATTTTCTTTTCAAAAAAATTTACATATATATATATATATATATATATATATATATATATATATATATATATATATAAACACACAAACAAAAATAAAAAATATAAATATTAATATATTAAAAAAAAAAAGTCACTATATCATTTTAAAAAACAATCTATAAAAGTTGTATGAAAAAGAGAAACTAAAA
>CATIWR010064209.1:0-16042 GCA_949677035.1 Omphalea diandra | reverse complement strand
AAAGTGTTTTCTAGGCTAACACAAAACCTTACTCAAGTGTTTTAGCAGGCTTACACTAAAACCTTTCTTAGAGTGTTTTTGTAGGCTAACACAAAACCTTACAATCTGGTGTTTAATGCTCACACCTAACAAATGTAAAGAAGGTAAAAAAAATGAGTAGCAAAGATTTAGAGCTTTCAATACTTGTAATAAATTTGTTAGCAACCTTCTTCATGGTTGTTTGGTGGGGTATTTATAGCCAAACTTCTTCAAAGAGACGTTGCAGATTATAGCTCATAAAATCTTTGAGACATGCTTGACAGATTTTGCATTTAATGCTTGTCAGGATGAAATCGCGGTCGCTACTACGTTTCATGGTCGCGAAATCCAAATTCTTCAAGAGAAACCTCATTTGTTTCTAACGGCTAGTCCACGTGGCATCTTCTTATTTGTTTATACAGAAAATATAGTCGTTGTCCTTCACCTACTTTTAGAAGTCACGGTCATGAGTTTTTATTGCACAGGATGCTACAGACACCGCGAATTCAACTGCCAAAATTGGTAGCTTTCTTCTACAGAGATCGCGATCGCTACTGGCAAGATGTCTTCGCGATTTTTGACTTCCTACAGTCTCATTGGACACTTGTCAGGTTGTGGTTGTGGACTTACTTCCCTCTTGAATTTCTTTGAAATTTGCGGTCGCGACTCAATCGAGATTTCTACCGCGAATTCATCTGTGACAACTTGTCCTTTTTCTTTTCAGGAATCGCGATCGAGAATGATACTGCGATTTCGCCTGCTTGATTTTCAACATGTCTTCACATGAATCGCGGTCGCGAATTTGTAGGTTGCGGTCGCAATTTACATGTTACTTTGGAATACATCAACTTCTTCATTTCTTCTTGAGGGATTGATTCAATTCTGCAACAACAACACTTATTTGAAACATTAGTGATGATCAATCTACTTTGTCAAGATCAAAAGAGGTTTTAAACCTAGGATTGATTATCCTAGTTCAACACCTTACAACTTGTGTTTTAAAGCTCACACAAAACCTCTCATAAGTGTTTTGGATAGGCTCGTACTTCAACCTCTTATAAGAGTTTTGGTAGCTAGGCTAACTCTCAATCTACTTACAAAGGTGTTTAATGCTAACACCAAACAATCAATAACACATAAATAAGAATAAGAAGAATAAGTAGCAAATTTGCAAGAGTTTGGTTATAATAAATGAAATTCTCTTGCATTTACATCTATTTGGTGTTGTATTTATAGGCAATAACCATCAAAGAGATGTTAATCAAAAACTATCCTTAAATCTCCAAGTTGTGTTAGGCAAATTTTACATTAAATGTCTGTTAGACAGAAGTCATAGTTGTTACTAGTATTTCGCGATCACGATTCTCTAATTTACATTGAGAAGTCGAAAATCATGACAAAGAATCCCATTCTGCGTTTAACAGCTAGTCCACATGTCCTTCACCTATTGGTTATGTAAGAAATATAGTCGTTGTGTTTGACCAACCAATTAAAAGTCATGGTCGCGATTGAACTTCCTCTTGATCGCGAATGTGATCGCAAATTCTTCTGTTTGCTGAGGAGATAACATTTTCTTGGGTCACGGTTGCGACATATGCTTTGCCCTCGCTATTTTTGACATTCCAACGGTTACCTTGGATGTTTGGCATGTTATGGTTAAAGATTTGGTTCGGATCTTGCTATTATGAAATTTGTGGTCGTGATATAGGATGTGAATTCCTCTGTGAGTTAATCAAGCCTTTTTCAACTGAATCGCGACTGCGAATTCGTTAGTGAATTCTTCTAGCGTAGTTTCATCCATCCTTATTGCAAGGTCGCGGTTGCGAATCAGGGGATACTGACCGCGAATTTGTACATCCTTTTACAAGTTGGAGTTTTAGACTTCCATCCAACTTACAATAAAAAATATCTTAAAAACTGCAAAACAACACTTAAACAAAACATTAAAACTAATCAATCTCCATTGTCAAGATAAAAAAAAAAAGGCTTGTGACTTAGGTTTGACCAATCCAGTCCAATAAAAATTATATTGTAATTTTTTTATTTTTAAAATTTAAATACATTTTGTTGGGGTAATTTCATTTATTGTCATTGAAAGAATAACCAATTCACTTAGTTGTCCTTGAACAACAAATTATAAAGCAAAAGTCCCTCGCCCAAATATAAGTTGCCAAAAAATAATGTGTCCAACAATGGTAATTTTTTAAATAAAAACTTGGATATATGGACAATTACATCAGCTGGCTCTTATGTATTTCCTCTCTCTAGCTAACTAATATCTTTTTCCATCATCCAATGACTACTTCTAACACCAAAGTTCTCTCCTCCATCATTTTTCTCCCTCATCCATTACTAGACTTTTTTATTTGACTTAGAAATGCCATCTCATTCATTTAACTATTTAGCCCTAAACATCACACCTAGGCTAAGAAAAATATCTCTAATGGCTTATCAATATGTGATTATGGAGAGAAATTTGTGCTAAAGATATCTTGAAGTGATGAAAACCTAAGAATGAGGTTTATTGGTTGTGTACTATGGGATAAGATTGTTATTGTTTGAGTAATGAAATTCTATTTTCTATTTTTTAGATATGTATTTAGTTAAAAGAATTATAATTATGCAATTATGAGAGGACATTACGATTTTTTTGAGTGGGTTAATCCAAGATTTGCATCATAGACAACCCAAACTATAATAAATCTGCTTAGGAAGACCGAAAGAATGGAGAATGAAAAAAAAAATGAAGCTAATAAAGAAGAGGCTTGCAAAGAACAATAAAGAGTTTGTGGTAAGTAGGTGGACTTGAGTTATGTTTTTTTGTTAGTTCAGCTAGTAGCTATTTCAAGCAAGATGATGAGTTCTTTTATATGATTTGTAATCTAAGACCTGATAATGTAGTGGACTGATGCAGGAGAATTAACTATATAAAGTGCAACTGACTTGGCAAAAAAGTTATAGTTGAAGATTATGTAATATGAATTATTTATTTTTAATTTATTGGTTATTTCCCAATCTTTTTTATATTAAACTCTATGAATTGTAAGTAATATATTTATTTAATTGTAACAAAAAAAATGAATTAAAAGAGAGAATAAAAGTTAAACAAAGGCACAAAATATAATTTTATACGTTAAGGCAATAAAATATGATTTTCTATAATAAAATAAATTGAAAAAAAAAGAACGATTGAATAAAGGCCACAAAATATAATTTTATATGTTAAGGCAATAAAATATGATTTTTACAATAAAATAAATTGAAAAAAAAACGATTGAATAAAGGCCACATTCTTTAAGTAATGCCATTATCCAAAAAAAAAAAAAGCAATTAGAATAATCCATTATTTAATTGCTCAATGTGGCAATTTCAACATAAGTAATGTCATTATCTAAAAAATACAAAATTTAAGCAATCCCTTATTTATTTCTTATATTTACTTAGGATACTTCTAACTCTAGTGCTTGTCATATTGGCAATCATAATTGGCCTGGAAGAGCTTGCTTTCTTCTTAGTAGTGACAATTGATATTGAAAAGCTTGGTTCCATTATAATAACCTGCATTTCTTACTTCTAGCCATGGTTGCTTGCTTGGCTTGTTTGTGTATGCACCATATTGGTAGCATCGCTAACTTGTCTTGGTTGGTAAAATGCTACTCCTAATTCTATAGTTTGACTTCTTTGTTATATCAATGACAAACAAATATTAATTAAATGTTAATAGATGATAAATATAGTGAAATGAACATGAGTTAATTGTCTCAAATCCATATGTAATGTTGAAACTGATGCCCAGGATCTATCAATTAATCAAGTAAAGAAAACTCTAATTCTTAACTAGACCCTTAGAAAACTTGTTTCTAACAACCTAAATTATAAAGAATTGAAGGTTTTTTAAAAACAACCTAAGATTAGCCAAGTCAATTTTAAGTTTTGGTTTAAACTAGTTTAAATGTACTAAGTCTTCACTTGATAAATTCACTAAGTCTTTTTAAGAACCAAAATAGAAAATTTTCTCACAAGAAAATTAGAATTATATTGGTGATAAAAAGTGCTCTTACACATTTTTGATGGCCTATTTATAGGCATTACAATGCTCAACTAATTAGGAATAAAAGACTTAATCCTATCGTAAAAACTAAGAAGAAAGAAGAAGAAGAGTATTTAATCTTCTTAAATATGAGTTAATATTTCAATATAAGAAATCATTAAATCCAATTCTAAAAAGAAAGAAGAATTTGCCTAAGAAGAGGAAGAAATAGGAAGCAAGTCAAACTTTAGCAAATCTTGGACTTAGACTTTGACTCTTTGACCATTTATGTCGCTCACTCCCCTTATTAATCTTTTAGTGTTTCTTTGTTTACCACTAAAGATGCTTGAAATATTTTTAGAAGCTTTTTATAATTTTCTATAACCTTCATTGAATCTTTTAGAAACTTTTAAAATCTTCTAGAATATTTTTAGTATAAATTACTTCATTTAAAGAGTTTGACTTATAGATTTTATTTTGAGAATCCACAGAAATAACCATTTTGCCTTTGTGAAGAAGATCCACAAAGTGATCCAATGTTTATTTTCTTGATTTCTTCTTACATGAAAACTCCTGAAGTTTATGTAAATTTATCAAGGAATGCCTTTATCATTGGTCCATTATATTGAATTAGGTCGTTTTGCTCAGTGCTTCCTTTATTTGCATGAGTTGTTCCTTCCTTAAAAAGATTCATCCTCAAACCATGTACCTTATCAAAATCAAAAGGAGACAAATTAGAAATATTAAAAGTAGCACAAACCCATACTCACTAAGTAAGTCTATCTTGTAAGTATTAATAGTAATTATTTTCAAGACTTATAATGGACCATCAACCCTAGGGTATAGCGTAGATTTTCTTCGATTAGGAAACCTTTCTTTCTTAAAGTGTAAAAAAATCCAATCACTAGGTTCAAATGTTATTTTCACATACCCCTTATTGGCTTGTTGGGCTACCTTTTCATTCTTTTTTTTCAATGGAATGAAACCATAAACAATCTCAAAAGGATAATAATGACTAGATGAATATAAACCACAATTATATGCAAATTCCATAAGTGACAAACATTCTCCCCATGTTTTCAAATTCTTTTTAACCAAAACGCATAATAATTGTCCTAAAGTTCTATTAACAACTTTGGTTTGTCTATCGGTTTATAAGTGACATGTACTAGAAAAAGAAACTTAGTTACTAATTTCCCCATAAATTTTTCTCAAAGAAACTAAGAAATTTGTATCTTTATCACTAATAATATTTTTAGGCATACCATCCAATCACACAATTTCTTTGAAAAATAAAATTGCAATATTAATGGTATCATCAATTTTATGACATGGAAGAGAATATACCATTTTAAAAAATGATTAATAACAATAAAAATAGAATCATGACCTCATTTAAACCTAGGCAATCCTAAAAGAAAATCCATCGCAAGATTAATCTAAGGCATGTTAGGAATGGCTAAAGGTATGTATAATCGATCTATTTTAGATTTAGTTTTATCTTGTTTGCATGCAAGACATTTATCACAAATTATTTGCACATTAATTTGTATATTACGCTAATATAAGTGTTCATGTAAAATATCTAAAGTCTTTTTCACACCAAATTGTCCCATCAATCCCCCCCGTATGATTCCCTTTAAGTAATTCATGCAAATAATAATTAGGCTGATATGTGCAAAGAATGATTGAATTCTCAAACTTGTACACTTTAATTGAATTGCCAAAGATTGTTTCAAGAATCAAGTTTAAAGATCTAAATCCCAATTAGAACTCTAGAGAACCTATTTCTAGCAACTTGAATTGTAAAGATATAAAGGTTGTTAATTCTCAACCTAAATTAACTAAAGCAAAGTTAAGGCTAAAATTAACTAATTTTTTAAAATTATTAAGAAATCCACCAAACAACTTCGCCAAGTTCTATTAAGAACTTAAGAAAGAAAACAAACTCTTATAAAGCAATTAAGCCAAAAAAAAAATCATCAATTTTTTTTTCTTTTTTTTGCTTTGCTAAATATGAGGCATATATATAGCCTTACATACTTGAAACAGAAGAAAAACCCTAAATTCCTAAATGCAAATTTAGCCATAAGAGTTTTGGCTACCTAAAAACATGCTAAATAAAGTTTTTTAACGAATTAAGTAACAAAAGAAAGCCTCATGATTGGTCCATATGGTATTCTGCCTTCATGAGGGAATATCTAGAAGAATCTTTCTTAGTTGCTTACAAACATAAAAGACTAACAAAGAAATCCTAATTAAAAAAGGAGAAGAAGAATTTGGCCAATTCCAAAGAAAATAGGAAGGTAATGCCAACTAAGCAAATCTTGGCCATATCTTTAACTTATGGGATTTTTCTCCTTATGAACACATTTTTGACTATTTAATCTTGCCTTGGGCGAATGCTTTGAGCCTTTGTTGTCTCCTCATGTTGGGCTCCATTAGGTCAAGCTAATTGTTCCATTTAAAGTATAAGTTCCAAGCATCTTTTAGTTGCTCCATGTACTTTGGGCTTTAAGTTTCATGCTCCAAACATTATCTTTAATGGGCCAATTAAGCTTGTTTGTATCATTCTCTCATTCTTTAGAAAGATTCATCTTCAAATCTTGACCTACAAGAAAGCAAAACCCAAACATAAGTCTAATACTGACAAAGAATCCTAAGTGAAATTACCTTATAATGAGAAAGTCTTTCCACCCAAATCAAAGGCTAATATTATGAAACCTAAAAGAAGAATAGAACACACCAAAGAAGAGTAAAAAATACAAAACATAATGAAGAAGACAAAAATATGCCCCTAAAGATGTCCTCCATCTAGTAAACACTAAATTATCAAACTTCTTTTCAACAAAAACACTAGATAGAGAAAATTTATATTTAAGAAAAGAACTAAAACTCAAAAACTATGAATTAAAATTTGAAAAGGAATCATAATCACAAGAAATAAAAGAACCCTTGAAATCAAAAGAAAACTTTCAACCTAGCCAACATCTAAAGTAATAAATTTATGTTTTAGAAACATTAAAATAAGAAGAAGAAGAAGAAGAAGAAGAAGAAAGGAAATGTTTTCACTTAAAGAAAAAGAAAAAATATTTTGATAAGAATTAATAAAAAACTACCCTTGCTAAAATCACATTTAAGACAAAAGGGAAAACAATTATTAAAAGCTAAACATTTTAAAGCAGAAGAAATATAAAAATAAGAGTTTAAAGAAGAAAATAAACATTCAGCACTAAAAGAAAACCTAGTAACATAAAAACTATGATTAAAAAAAGAAGAATTAAGCCTATAACTAATAAAACATGTACAATTATATAAACAAAAGCTAGAAAAATCCCTTTTATACAAGTTTGCAACCTCAATCTTCATTATAACACCCATCATCACAAGAATTAAGAGCTACATCGTCTTACTTGCTAGGCTCCTCCATGAAAAACCATTCTTCATAACCTTACAAAAGAGACATAAAAGTACTATACAAAAGATTGTAAATTTTGTTAGAAGTGTAATACATCCCTTTGAACAATAACATGATTGTGGCCTTAGAAGAATTGGTTTCAATCTCACAACTTTCTTTTAGCGTTAGGGTTTTCTTTTGCACACCCTTTTCTTTTGCATGCACATCTCTTGGTTTGGTGTATCCTCTTTAAGCTCTCTTTTTACCACTCTAAGCTCGCACCACTTGTGGGTTTTGTCATAACTTTCTTTTTATTGTGTAATAGTTATTTTTTGCCCCTCTCATGTGCACTATCTCTCTCTTTTATTTTATTTTTCTTTTGATCATCATCTTTGCTCATAACAAGTCCATCTTTATGTATGATATTTATAGTTTGATCATTGGAACAAACTTTTAATGGTGGTATCTCATCATCATGTAAAGAAGAAGTTTGAATTTCAATGGTATCTTTAGAAACAAAAATCTCATTATCAATGGTAGCCTTTTATTTGGTTTGTGTAATGGTTATCTCCTCTTGATGGCAATCTTTGTTGCCCTTATAATGAAAGATATCTTCATAAGAATTTAACACAAGCCTTTTGTGTCTAGCTTGTTTTGCTTCTTGCCAAGTAAAAATAAGGTCTTCTCTACCTTTTAGTTAATCATATTTGATCCCACCAAAACAAATCATCAACTTTGAATTGTAAAGTACCAATTTGTACTTTAGTTCATTCAAAATAGTTATGGTATTTGAACACAAACTTTACCTCTTTTTCTCATACTAAGTACTCTTTAGGACCTCTTTTTCCATAAAATTTTGAAATTTTTAGTTTGTTGTTATCTTGTTCGCCATTGGAGACTTTGCCTTTTTTCCTTCCCACCTGTCATCTTAAAACAAAGTCACAAGAAACAAATAGAAACCTCACAATACTCCTTTACATGTTTACACTAAAAAAGATGTCACTCCCTTTGTGTTTCACACAATAAGGCTTTTACCCTCTAATGATCTCATACACTCTTGCATTTTACCTCTCTTATTTCTTTTCTTTAAGTTCTTTAGGAACTAAAATTAATAATGTCAAATAAATTCTTAATTACTTAATAAACAAATAATTGAAAACTTATGATAACTCTAGATAACAAAGGAATTGAATTAATAACCAATACGAATAAAGAAACAAGTTTAACATAAATAGAGAACAATTCGCAATTTAAAGGTTGAAAAGGAATTATAAGTTGCAATTTGGTATTTTAAACTCAAAAATTGGTGAACAATCAAGTATGGGTTGAATTTGGTTTCAAAATAGCTTGCATGCAATTCTAGCTTCTTTTCTTTTGTTTTTCTTTTTTTTTTTATGCCTTTTTTTTAACATCTTTCTTTATTTTTTTTTAATAAAATTTAGAAGCTATATTATAGATTTGAAACAAAGAAAACACAAAACAATGCAATAGAACTAGTTTAGGTCGAATTGGAAGACCAAGGGTATTTTGGTAATTTTATCATCCTCTCATGAATTTTGAGATAAGGTTTGGCCCTAAACACTAAAAAAAACCAACAAGATGATTAGCAATAAAAAGAAATAAATTGGAATGAAAAGGATAAGGAAATTGCATGATATAAGCTAAAAATCAAGTTTCCTCAATTTAAGGAAATTTTGCCAAACTTCTAAATTTAAAGCAAGTTTCTTGAAATTGACATTTCAAATCTACAATTGGGGACACAAGAAAGGTTAATCCATAAACATAAATCAATTTGAATTGAAAGAAATAAAAAAATCTAACTAAAATAAGGAAACAAGCTTATTTTGCAAAGTTATTTAATTTAAGGAAAATTTTCAAAAGTATGAGATTTTTATGGAATTTTTTGATAAATTTTAATATTGGATGATAAAAAACCTAATTTAATGATTGAAAGTGAAATAAAATAGATTGGGACACAAAAGAGTTAATGGATCTAAATGGGATCAATAAGACAAAATGAAGACGAATTTGAACATAATGGCTAAGATGAGGCCAAATTGAAGAGAAGAAAAAGAACAAGATGTAAACACAATGAATAAGAATAGAAAGGGATACTTGCTTGATAATTGAAACCTTAATCTCTGATACCAAATGATACAAATAAGATTAGATTAGTTTCCTTACCCGTATGTTTTGCATAAGTCCTAAATCTATTCAATAATAAAACAATAAGATTTGATCTTTAAATCCTAACTAGACCTCTAGAAAACCTATTTCTAGCAACCTAAATTATAAAGATTAAAAGTTTTGTTAATCTTGTTCCTAAATTAACTAAGAATTTAAGACCTAGATAAAATGCATTTATGAAATTATTAAGATCACTCAACAATCTCACTAAGTTCTTTCAAGAACCCAAGAAGATAAATCTCTCTCATAAAAGCTTTTGGCTAAAAAAATAATTCATTAACTTTTTGTTTGCTTGGCAAAATATGAGGCATATATATATATATAGCCTTACATGCTTAAAACCCTAACTAATGAAATAAAGAGGCAAAATCCTAAATTTCTAAGTGTAAATTTAGTTATAAGAGTTTTGGCACCTAAAAACATTCTAAATAAAGTTTCCTAATGAATTAAGCAATAAAAGAAGGCCTTACGATTGGTCCACATGGTATTCTGCTTTCACAAGCTAATATTTAGCAAGAAACTTGCTTAATTGCTCACAAACACAAAAGAATAACAAAGAAAAAAGAGAAGAAGAATTTGGCCAATAAGGAGCAATCCTAAAGAAAATAGAAAGACAATGTCAACTCAGTAAATCTTGGTCATATCTTTGACTTGCGGGCTTTATTGTGGGCTTTATCTCCTTAAGAACATGTTTTAGACTCTTTAATCTTGCCTTGGTTAAATGCTTTAAGCCTTTATTGTCTCCACATGTTGGGCCCCATTTGATCAAGTAATTACTCCATTTAAAGTCTAAGCTCCAAACATCTTCTAATTACTCTAAGTACTTTGGTCTTTAAGTTCCATGCTCCAAACATTATCTTTAATGAGCCAGTTGAGCTTGTTTGCATCATAGGCACACATAATCTACTGTCTTTGAACAAGAATCCATTATGTCCAAAATAATTATCATATGCAACCTTTTCGCATGTAATAAAAAACTTGAAAAACTTGCTAAAATCATGGTCATCCATATATATTCCTTGATATACTCAAAACCCAAAATTATAGCATCTAAAGTATAATCAAGTATATACCTTTGTGATAAAACATTGACAACAATGTTTCCTTTACCTTATTTATACCTTATGTCATATAAAAAGGATTTGATGAACTCAATCCACTTCACATGACACTTATTAAGCTTCTTTTTTTTTTTTTTGTCCTTTGAGGTACTTTAAGCTTTCATGGATAGTATAGATCATGAATTCCTTAGGTCAAAGGTAGTGTTGTCATGTTTGCAAAGCTCTCGCCAAGGCATACATCTCTTTGTCATAGGTTGCATAATTGAAAAAAGGTCTAATAAACTTTTCATTAAAGTATGCAATTAGCCTCAATTCCTACATAAGCATGGCTTCAATCCCCAAACCTGATACATCATATTCAATTTCAAAAGTATTAGAAAAGTTAGGCAAATAAATTAAAGGTGTAAAAATTAACTTATCTTTAAACAAATTAAAATCACTCTTATACATCCCCTCTATTCAAACGTAGCACTTTTCTTTATCACTTTGGTTAGTAGTGCAACTATGATGCTAAACTCATAAACAAATCACTTAAAGAAGCTTGCTAAGCCATGGAAGGATTGCACATCTCCAACAAATTTTGGTGTAGGTCACTCCTAGATTGCTTTGATCATTTCTTCATCCAAACTTAAGAAAACAACCTTACTTATATAAAAAGAACAATTTTTAAGGCTAGCAAATAATCTCCCTTTCTACAAAATTTCAAAAACTAATCTAACATACTCTAAATGCTCTTAAAAGGTTTACTATACACAAGAATGTCATCAAAGTAAACAACTACAAATTAACTAAGATAAGCACACAAAACATTGTTTATAAGTCTCATAAAAGTACTAAGTGCATTAGTTAAACTAGCAGGCTTAACTAACCATTCATACCAATAATATTTTATTTTAAAAGTTATTTTCCATTCATCCCATTGTTTCATTCTTATTTGATGATTCCCATTTTTAAGATCAATTTTAGAAAATATGCATGTACCATGTAATTCATTTAACATGTCATCTAAGCTAGAATGGGATGTTTATATAATGATTTTGTTGATAGCATGACAATTTATGCACATCTTCCATGTCTCATCCTTTTTTAAGAACAAGCAAAACTAAGTATGACATATGGACTCATGCTTTTTCAAATTAGCCCTTTTTTCAAAAACTCATCCATTCATCTTTGAAGTTCTTTTGTCTTTTCAAAATTGCTTCTATATAGTGGCTTATTTCAAATTTGCAAGTCTGAGATAGTGTTAATTTGATGCTCAATGCCTTTTAATAATGGTAGTCCTTTAGGTATCTCTTTAGAGAATAAAAAAAGAAAAACAACAACACTAGGCAAAGAAACAATTAAGTTGTTAGTAGAAAAATATGCTTTCTTATGCATAAATAATAATAGGTCGTTAGTAGATGCACTTTTTTCCTCACATCACTCTCTTTTGCTTAACAACTTTTTTTTAAAATATTTTCTCCTTTTGCATGCACTTTTCTTTTATTTTATGCATCCTTTTATAATCTCTCCTTTTACTCTATGTTCTCACACCTTTATATGGTTTTCTCATAACTCTCCTTTTGTTGTACATTTATTTCCTTTCCTCTTATATGTACACATTTTCTCTCTTTCACTTTTTTTAATCTTTATACACTTCTTTAGAAGACAAAGGAGAAAGTACAATGTCTTTCCCACCCATAACAAAGTCATTATTGGTGTGCCCAACACATTTAGCCCTCCTATCAAATTATCAAGGATGCCCTAAAAAACATGAGTAGTTTGTATAGGCACTATATCACATAAAATCTCATAAACATATTTCCCAATAGAAAAAGACATAATCACTTGTTTTGTAACTCTAACCTCCTCACAATCATTAAGTCATTACAAGTTATAAGGTTTATGATGGTTAAGAATATGCAAGTTTAATTGTTCCATCAAATAAGTATTAGTAACATTGATGCAACTACCTCCATTAATAATTAAACAACATATCTTGCCTTATATCTTATATTTTGCATGAAAGATGTTTTCCCTTTATTTATTAAACTTTACTTTAGGCAACCAAAGATCACCTTACAACTAGGAACCCTTTACAATCTACCACATTAAGGTCATCCTCATAATCACTAGCATTAACTAGTGGGGGCATCTCAAGACCACTTTCTTTATCATCCTCACGATTAATTTCACTATTCGTAATGATCATAGCCATTTTGTTTGGACAATTTCATGCCATGTGGCCTCATCTTCTACGTTTAAAGCATTTGATAGAACTTGTGTTATCTTTAGGATGTTCGTCTTGCTTAGGCTTCCCTATTTCCTTACCTTATTTGATGAGTTTTGGGCTTGAAATTGAAATTTTTAGTTCCTCTCTATTTGTTGTTAAAGAGCTCGAATGAAGTTGGAAGTCCTCCATTTTAATTGTCTTTCTACATTTAGGGTCATATGGTACCTCTCATCAAGCTCCACATAAGGTTATAATTCAATAATATTAGCATTATTTATTCTTAATCCTTTTTGATGTTGGCATGGATCAAAGTCATCTCCATCTTTTAGTAATACTTCTCCATGCTTTTGGACCTTGAACAAGTCTTAGGAGTCTATTACGAAATTCTTTATATTAATGGTTAGGAACAAACCTCTTATGCATGATAAGCTTTATCTCTTACCATGTGGAGATAGGTTCCTTTTTATAATGCTTCCTAATTACCATCAATTAATCCCACCAAACAAAAGCATAATTAATAAACTCAATAGCAATAAGCTTTCCCTTTTTCTCTTTGGAATAGTTATGGAATTCAAATATGAACTCCACCTTATTTTTCCATGCTAAGTATGCTTTAGGATCACTTCTTCCTTGAGAAGTTGGAATTTTCATCTTTATGCTTCCAAGGTTATTACCTTTCGTTATTTGCCCTTAGTTGCTTTCGTCTATGGATTCATCATCTTCATCTTATCTCCTCCCTCTTCTAGCTTGTCAATATACTTTGATTATTTGATTATTGTTGCTATTTGATTAAGAGATGACACTCGCATTCATGTTTCACATAAACTAGATTTTACCTTCTTATGTGCCCACCATTCCTGCCTTTTACCACTCTAATTTGTTTATTTTCGTTCGTATGAGACTATAGTTACTATTATCAAAATTAGACTCAATCATAACTTAAAAAAAACAAAACCAAACTTAAATATGACTTTGAAATCAAGGAAAACAAAATGAAAAAAAAGAAAACTAAGACTGTTGCAAATGCAAACTTTAAGGAAAAAAGGAAATGAAACTTGCAAAGAACCAAAATTAAACTCAAAATAATGATTTGGAATGAATTTAGGTCTAATTACCTCACAAATAAACATAATTCACAATCGTTCTTTTACAAAGACCAATTCACATATCTCCTTTTGCAAACAACCCAATTTGCAATTTACTTCTTCTTTTCTTTCTTTTATATTTCTTTTCTTTTTGTTTTTTATTTTTCTTTTGCTTTCATTTTTCTTTTCTCTTTTTCAGACTTTGATGTAATATATGCTAATCAAATGACCTTAACACTAAGAATATAAGAAACAAAACAAACTCAATATAAACAAGGAAGAAAATGAATTAGAGAAGAATAATACACTTGGAATGAATTGAGAAGAGAAAGAAGAACAAGAATTAAAGACAACAATAAAGAAAATAAATGACACATACTTCATTAATGAAGCTAAAGCTCTGATACTGCATGATACAAACATAGGTAATTTGTGCTAAACTCATATGCAACATTGAAACCAATGCCAAGGATCTATCAATTAATGAAGTAAAGAAAACTCTAATTCTTAAGTAGACCTTTAGAAAACTTATTTCTAACAACTTAAGGTTGTTTAAGCTAAACCTAAGATTAATTAAGCCAATTTTAAATTTTAGTTTAAACTAGTTGAAATTTACCAAACTTTCACTTGATAAATTCACTAAATCCTTTTAAAAACCAAAGAGCTTACAAGAAAATCATAATTATATTGATGATAAAAGTGCTCTTACAAGTTTACGATGGCTTATTTATAGACACTAAGTTTACAACACATGCATAACACATGATTAAAATAATTATTAGACATATAATTTGTTATTTTAAAATTTTATATTTATATAAATAAAAAGAATAAATTATATAAAGTTAAAATAATTAAAAAAATTTTAATAAAATAAACTTTTTAATAAATATGATTTTTTATTAAGAAGTGAATGAAAAAATAAATTTAGGACAAAATGATGCAAAAATTAAATTTAAAAATGAAACAAGAGTTATAAAAAATAATAAAAAAAGTTAACTAAAATAACATCAAAAAAATAAAAAAGATCGTTTTATTGTCTATTATCAATATACATATTCATTGCAATAATTAAAATGTCAAAATAATATTGTGATAACACATCTATTTATAAATATATTTAAAAAAATTAATGTACAATAAAATTTTACTTTTGTAAGAGAAACACTTCTTTATAAACTATATTTTTAATATAAATTGTTTGTATTTTCATTTATTTTGCGAGTTGCATAAGAATTTTTGTGATAGATATTAAAATCTCATTAGATGATGCTTTGTATAACTATCCATGTGAAAAAATATTTTGCTTTATATAACTATCCATGTGAAAAAATATTTTTTGGCAAATAATAAATAAAAATTTACAATGCTTTCTCATTGATACAACCCCCTTATATCAATAGTTTCAATAAGATAAATATAAAATACATGTTCTTCCAAAAAATTATGACCCTCCTAAACCTAACTTCTTATATCCTAACCTCCCAAATACACAACAAACGAGCTTTCTGCTCCACAGATCTTTGCACTTTTTGTATTTCTCTATCTTACAAAAAATTAATTATTAAATATATAAAAAAACTAAGATAAACTGAACCAAAGTAGCAACCTTTACCACATATCTTAAAGGCATATGTTTTCATAATCACAAACTATTTAAATCAAAGAAATACACATGAATACTATTTATAATACATAATTAAATGTGGGAAAAAAATTTACCACCTTGTATTGAACTATATGCCTTTTTAGTTTTTGCCTATTAACTTCCTTATCTTTAATATCAACAGCTTCATCCTCCCCAAGTTCAAAATCATCAACAATTTTCGAAGAATCCACTTGATCGACAATTTTGAAAATTTAATAGAATTCATTATCAGTTTCAATAAGATCTAGAATTAAAAAGACTTATTTTCATGTTGCAAAAGAAGTAAGGATTTTTTTATAGCTAGTTCTTATATCTCAAGTGAATTGTCCATATAGCTAACTAGGAAGAATGAGACTCTATCACTTGACTTAATAGAATATAACTAATATTAGGCATTCAACTTC
>CATIWR010064201.1:0-16953 GCA_949677035.1 Omphalea diandra | reverse complement strand
TTTTTTATAAATATTAATAAATATATATAAATAAATATATATATATATATATATATATATATATATATATATATATATATATATATATATATATATATATATATTCTTTTGTTTGATAATTATTTTATTAGTTAGACTTTGACTGAATTTTGATCTCACTATATTTCAAAAAATTTATTTGATATTTTTTTAATAAAATATCATATGTGAACTTTTTATACTTAAAAAAAAACCCCTACTTTTTCTTTCATTATGTTAAGCATATAGAAAGCATGCTTACTTGCACATATTAAATAACTACTTTCTTCTGCCACAGTATTTTGATTTATATTTTAAGTATTTTATAATTAACAAATAAATAACAATAGTTATATATTTTGAATTACATAAATTTAAAAACAATTGCTGAATTTGAATTTGAATATAAAATATGAACTTAGCGAATAAGATATTTGCTATCTAAACCTATAAATTATTAATTAAATGTAAAAGCACTCTTACAATGTTACTAGGATATCTAAAGAAAATGTGATTTGGGTACTTTTATAGGCTTATTTAAATTTGTAATAATATAAATTTTTATTAAAATATATAAACATTGAATAAATTTGAATATGTTTTAATAATATATAGATAGTTTATTAGTTTTAATCAAATTTATTAGGTGAAAATAACTAGTATATGATTTCCCGTGCATTTATGCTTGTATATGGATTATGAGGCTATAAATCCTCCACTAATTGCACTTCAAATTTTTGTCCATTAGCTTTAGGCTAATATTTGATTATGATTCAGTCAATTCAAAAGATTTGTTTAGATTCTCATCTCTAAAAGCTATGAACATTGCTTCCCCCCCCCTCATGGAGCTTTTGAACACCACATTGTTAGATGCCATTGTTTACTTCAATCATATCCAGTCCCAGAACTTAAATTTGGTAAACTAATTAAGGGTAGTTGGCATTTTTAATAGTGATCAATACCAAAAAAAAAAAAAAATGGATCTTATATCTGTAGACTACATTCAGGGTAGCCTACCCCCACAAGGGACAGGTTATGGAAATTTGAAAGAGCTCTTAAACTACTCAAACATATTGGGGACCATCAAATATATGCTTATAGGGCTATTCATGGCCTAATATGCAAACACAATGATGTCATTGCTTCTAACCTACACATTGATGGGTAATTTTCTTATTTCTATTTTAGTTAGAGTTGCTGCCCCTACTTGAGACATATTGGACAATCCAAACTATTTATATTCTTTAATAATTCAGCAGCTTTGTTGATCTACCTGATCTTGGTGAAGTCTTTATCCGTATTATCAGCACATATATTTGCTCTTGTTTGCCAATATAGATTAACAGTTTCTGTTAAGAACATTTATTGAGTATTGATGCAATTTTGAAGGGCCACAGTAGAGATTCCTAACTTTGCTCAATTGGGTTTGGAGCCAGTCTTAATTAGGCTGGCAAGTCGACCAAGGTTACTGTACACTTTTGGCCTCAAAAGGCTCAAATTAGTTGCAATTATACTGCCATCTCGACAAAAAAACGATCACCAGTATCAGCTTTTCTTGACCTCAAGTTAAAGTAGAGTTCCATTGCTATAGTAATAATTGAGTGGTAATTCCTTAAAATTGCACGTAGAAGAATTCTGTTCCAAAACCTAAAAAAAATGAAACCAACTGACATAATTCATGGCTTTTCTCATTGGCCTAAACTAGCTAGGCTTAGGAGGTCTTCAGCTTTTTTGCGTTGGGTGTATTTTGTTAATAGAAAGAACACAAAAACCAAATTGGAGAGAAGGATATTGCAATAATCAAGCTAATATTTATTCTTTTTTAATATATTATAAGCACTTAATTTGAATTTCACAATGTTATAGAATAAACAATCAATTTTACAGTCTCTATGATTCTAAAGAATAGATAATGAAGATATGTAACATTCTAATAATTATATTTTTTTAATCTATTTATTTCTAAACACTTAAAATTTCAGAAATGTACACAATTAACGAGACCAAATCTCAAATACGTTTTAATAATTTTATGACATTAGAAATAATTATCTGTTAACAAAAATGTTATAAATAGGTGGTTGCATTTTGAATTTGATAATTTTTTTTTTCTTTTTAACTTGGCCTTTTGCATTGCCGACAGGAAGGGTAGCCCCTCGGGCAAAGAATAATTTGATGAGTGCACGTCTTATCTGGCAATGGCAGTATGTCCAATAACATTAGAAAATGATTTTGTACTATCAAAACTCAAATGAAAAAGGTTCCAATAATAATAATAATAGCTGTTCGTCATTTAAAAAAATAAAATTATAAATAATTTAAATTGATCTATATTTGAAAATGATTTAAAATTCTACATGCATGTAACTTCAAAAAAAAAGTATTAAAACTATGCCCATTTTTATTACTGTATGCTTAATTGTAATTTATGTTTTATTTCTTTATTATATTAATTATTATAATATATAATATAAAATTAATTGTATTCTTTTTTTTTTTTCTTGAGTAAAGAATTAATTGTATTCAAATTTTGGATGCAATTTTGAATTTTATAAATAACAAAAATTCATTTTATCACATTCAATTTCTAGATGTAACAATTCGACAATATATAGCTTGGTCTTTTTTTTTTTTTTTTCTGAAAATATATATAGCTTTGTGTAACACAATTAATATATTATTCTAATGGTGGGCCTAACCGATATGGACCTAAGCTCTCTGAGCCCATCTAACTTATACATCCAATCCAAGGGGTATAGCCCTAAAGCTTTCCACTGACATCATTCAATTTTCCAATCCTAGAAACTGCTTGTCTGCTTCCATTTTTCTAGTGCTTTTAAAACTGGACAGTTCAATGAATCAATTCGCTGGTCAGTTCTTAAATTAGTCAGTTGGGTCAATTTAATTTAATTAATTTAATAATAAATAAAATTTAAAAATCTTATTGAAATAACTTTAAAAAATAAAAGTATATTAAAAATAAAATGATAGTTTAAAATAAAAATAATTTTAAAAATTATTCTAAAACTAATCAAGCCAATGAGTGACCTGATTTCTAATTTAATTTATTCAATCGATTGATCTGGTCGAATTTTAAAGACTGAATTTTCTTTTCTTTACTTATTTTTTCGATGATCTATTCGTCCCTTTTTTTATCACCGCAACCAGCTCAACTTGTAGGCATTAGCCTTCTCCTTATCCTCCTCTTTTGCTTTTCTGATTTGGCTTCCCTTATTTGTTTTCGTTTTCTGCTTCTACCCACAAACCATAGGCGAATTATTTTCTTATTTTTTTTCTTTTAATTTCGTTTATTAAACCTTGTAGTTCTAATTCTTATTTGACAACGAGTAACTATTATCCACTAATATGTGTACAAACATTTTATATATTATTGTATTGTAGGTCTCTAGTCCAAAAATTTTCAAGTTTATGAAAAATCAAAAAGTTAAAAAGCTAATTGAAGATCTAATTGAAGGAATTCAAGTCTTCAAAGATGCTTATAGACCTCCACACACACTAATTTCCCACAATTACAAATTATGGTCCTCTATATTTGGAAGCCTTTTAGAAATGCTTAGGACTGATTAAGAATATATAGTCAAGCAAGATTGAGACGTGGAATGCTTATTCAAAAATTTGGAATGTCCATATAAGGTGAAGTTTTGTCAAAGCCAAAATGGTTGTGGGTAATGAAAGGACCATGTAAAAGTAGAACGACTGTGTCGACTGATGCTTATCCAGGCTACTAGGACAGGCCCAATGGTGGAATGCATGGAAAGAAAAATGGAATAGGAGTGTCAAGGCTCCTGGAATGGCTATGCCAAGTAGTAATTACTTCTAATTTGATCATTGTCTGAAGAACTTGAACTATCACTCTAGACTTGGGGCCTCCTCTTTACTTTTGATGGTTTAGAAACACATATATCATTATCATTACTAACTATGCAAGAGATTAGAAGAAACCCTAAACTCTAAATCTTAGGTGCCATAACTACAACTTTAACTTTTAGACATGCCGATAATAAATCCATCTCATAATTAACTTTATAATAACAAATGGAAACTAATTAAAACACTAATAATAAGAGATTAGAAGTAAACATCAACTTCTAACCAAATCCTACCCTCCATAACTTCAACCTTAACTTTTAGACAGTCATAACAAATCTAACACATAATGAATTTTAGAATAACAAATGGAAGCTAATTAAAACTAGAGGTAGCAAAGGAGTCGGGTCATTTTGGGTTGAGTTATTTTTTAATTAGATTATTTTTGGATCATGTGTTTTTGGGTTAGGTGTGGGTCACTTGGGTTTCAAGTCACCTATTGAGTTTACCATGTAAAAAGGATTTTAGATATGAGTTTTAGGTTTATTCATGAAAATGAAAACTTTATGTCAGATTATTTATTATTCAATTTTTAAATATCTATTTATTTTTTATTATTATTTATGTAATATTTTTCTCATAATTTGTTAAGTAAAAAATAATAGTTTCTATTAAAAAATTATTTTTAGTTTCTATAAAATAGGTTTTGATTAAAATTTTTTATTTGTATTTAAATACTTAATAAATTAAATATAATTTTTTTAAGTAAATGACTAAATATAAAATAAATAAGTAAGTAAGCTAAGTCCATATAGAATTATATTCAAGTAGCATATCTTAATTTAATTTACAAACAAACATGTAATGTTCGATGATCGTAAATCACTCATTATAAAAAAAAAAAGTTTGTGTATTATGATAAAAATTTGTGCGATAAAATTCATTTTATCTTAATCTATGATGTTATCAAGATAAAAATAAATTTTATCATAATTATTATAAAAATAAGTAAACTTGTGATAAATTTCTTTATGTATAAATTATTTTAAAAATTATGGCTAAAATTTGGCTTCATGACTAAACAATTTAAATATTCATGCGATTTTCAATTGTATATTGAACTTCTCATTGAGTTAAGTACACCTTAATTTGACGAATTAATTTTAATTATACCCCAATCCAAGTCAAAATTAAAATTCAATAAAATACATATTTAAACTTAGTTTACTCTTATACCTTTTCAATTAATTCAATCAAACTCAAAATTAAGTTTAAAGTTTAATTAATATGATAATTTTATTTATATTTAATTTAATTCTATTTTCACTTTATTAAATTTATTATATACTTTGTATGATGAATTTTAATTTTATATTTAATTTAAAAAATTCAAAATTTTTAAAATTTAAATTTATAATTCATAAAATCTCTCAATCTTGTTTTTTTAAAAATTTCTCTCAATCTTTTTTCAAAGATTATTTTTATATTTTAAATAATAATTTTTAAAGTTATTTAAAATAAAAACTTCTAAAAAAATTTAAAAAATCAATTACATGAGATTAATTAAGATGATACTTTTATTTTTTATTCAATTTAATCTCATTTTTTGTTTAATTAATTTTATTAT
This sequence comes from Omphalea diandra, assembly GCA_949677035.1. NCBI lineage: Eukaryota > Viridiplantae > Streptophyta > Magnoliopsida > Malpighiales > Euphorbiaceae > Omphalea > Omphalea diandra. Next base: position 11,480 of record CATIWR010064201.1, on the reverse strand, counting down.
GTTCTTTTATATAATGAATTTTATAATTATATGTAGATTCAAAAAATAAAAATTTGAAAATTAAATTTATAATTCATAAAATATTTCAATCTCATTTAAAAAATTCCTCAATGTCTCCTTAAAAAATAATTTTTATATTTTAAATAACAAATTATTTAAATTAAAAACTTTAAAAAATTAATTACATGATGAGTTTAGTTAAGATGATACTTTATTTTGTATTAATTTAATCTTTTTTTCTTAATGAAATTTATTATATACTTTTATATGAATAATTATAATTTTAAATTACAACTACAAATTTTTTATTTTTAAATTTATAATTCATAAAATCTCTCAATATCTAATTCAAAAGATTTTCCTCTTAATCTCTCCTTAAAATTTTGATTTTATTTTTTAAATAGTAAATTATTTAAAATAAAAAATTTAAAAAATGAATTAAATGAGCTTAATTAAGATGATACTTTTATTTTTTATTCAATTTAATGTCAGTTTTACTTATTAAATATATTATAATCTTTTATATGATATTTTAAAATTTAAATTTTAAAATTTTAAAATTTAAATTTATAATTTGTAAATCTTTCAATATCTCTTTTAAAAAATTTTTATTTCAATCTTTTTTTAAAAATTAATTTATATATTTTAAATAATTAAAAATAAAATTTTTTAAGAAATACATAAAATATCAATTACATGATATGAACCTGAATATTCTTAACAAATTTATCCTTAAAATAAAAATTAAGAATTTATGCGGTTATTTTTTAAATATTTAAAAATAAAATTTTATAATTTAGAAAATATGAAATGAATGTAAAATTAATTATTTTATCATATAAATTGAAATTGAAATTTTAATAACTTTTTGAAAAAATATTTAAATTGAGTAAAATTAAAAATATTATCTTAGTAAAATTTAAACTTAATTTTGAATTTGATTGAAATAATTGAAAAATATAAGGTCAATTGAGTCTAAATTTATAATTTAGTAAATGTTGATTTTAACTTGAGATACAATTGAAATCAGTATATCAAATTATGATGTAATTGTCTCGATTAGAAACTTTGATATGATTAAAATTTTGTAAAAAAAAGTTTGAATTTTGTGAGTCATTGAACCCAAAAATTTTTGACTCAAAATTTTTGTTGTACAAAATGAGCATATATGATAAATTATTATATAAATGCTTTCATCATAATATTTTATATTAATATATTAGCATTAAATTTCTAGTACTCATCAAATTACACTCAAGAAGAAGTAATATTGTTGAAATAATATTTTTCTTACTGCATTAACTAATTTGAAAAATTATGATAAAATTATTTTATCATGGTAAATAAAATTTTTTTCTTACTAAATAACTTGTCACAACAAATAGGAAATTGTAATTTAGGCATATGAAAAGTTGAATTTGAATTTAAATTCAAATTTATTAAAAATATAAAAATATAATTATATTTTAAATAAAAATAAAATTAAAGTTGAATTTGAATTTAATTAAATAATCTAGATATTTTTTTAAAATAAAAATTTTTCTTTATATTTTAATTATTCTATATTTTATATATTTAGCAATAAAAATTATCTTTTTTATTTTTATTTTCAGGTCAATTGGATTCAAGTACGAGTCGACCCATTTGAGTTAGTGTTGACCTTTACTTGACCCGACTTGACTCAAAAATTTTGAACTCATTTTGGGTTTGCCCCATGTTTGGATTAGATTCCAGTCATCTTTTTTAGGCAGGTTTGGGTCGGATAAAAAATTATCACCTTTAATTATCTAAATTTGTCATAACTTAGGTCAAATATCTAATTATCTCTTATTAGAAGCTTCAAATTTTAACACAAAGAAATTTAATTGGCATGTGAGATTATTATAACATAAGTCTGCCTCTAACATGCTAGAAAACAAGAATGCAACATCACTTACCTAATTTGAGAAGGTGATATAAAATGGGTTTATTGGTGACCTACAAAATGTCTTTGGATTTCTTAGGAAACATACTTGGATCTTGAAGGAATTTGCCCTTTCTTTCTTGAATTCTGGATAAAGTTCAGTCCTAAACACCAAAAAACATCAAACAAGTGATGACCAACAAAAATAAATAAATTGAAATAAACAAGGATGAAAGACTTGCAAGAAATAAGCAAAATTCAAGTTTTCTTAATTTAAGAAAATTTTAGCAAACTTTCAAATTTCAAGGAATTTATTGAATTAAGCACTTCAAATATGCAATTAGAAACATAAGAATGATTAATCAATGAAGAAAACAAAATTTAAATAGAGGAAAAACACTAAATTAAAGATTTGCAAAGTTTTTTAATAAGGAAATTTTACATAAGTATGTGAATTTGATGAAATTCCTTGATGTAAACTGAGATGAAAAAAAAAATAAAACAAGCTAATTTAATGACTGAAAGTGAAAACAAACAGATTGGAACTCAATTGGATAACTAAAACTAAATTGGTGCTAGAGTGGCTTAAAGTACAATTTCTTTGTTTTAAGGCAATTTTGAAAAGTAATCTATTCTAATTAGATTGCAATGACGCAAGAATGTTTTTAGATGATAAATCACATTAATGATGGAAATCAAGGAAAACATAATGTAACACAGTGAAACTAAATGAAACCAAAACAAAAAAAAAGAAGAAGAGGAGGAAAGCGATTTGAATATTCTAACATAAGAAAATATTGAAGAACAATGCGAGATTAGTACCTTTTGATCTTGAATAGCCTTAGCTCTGATACTAAAGGATACAAACAAGGTTGGATTAGCTTCCTTACTTGTTTGATGAGCACAAGTCCTAAGTTAATTCAAAGATCAAAAAGAAATTTAATTGGCATGTGAGATTATTATAACATAAATGTACCTCTAACATGCTAGAAAGCAAGAATGCAACATCACTTACCTAATTAGAGAAGGTTATATAAAATGAGTTTATTGGTGACCTACAAAATGTCTTTAGATTTCTTGAGAAACACCAAACAAGACCCTTTCTTGAATTATTGGTAAAGTTTAGTCCTAGACACTAGAAAACACCAAACAAGTGATTAGCAACAAAAAGAAACAAATTGGAATAAGAAAGGATGAAGGAATTTCAAGAAATAAGCAAAATTTAAGTTTCCTTAATTTAAGAAAAATTTGGCAAACTTGCAAAATTTAAGAAATTTCTTAAATCAAACACTTTAAATATGCAATTAGAGATACAAGAATGATTAATCAATGAAGAAAATAGAATTTGAATGGAGGAAAAATGCTAAATTAAAGATTTGCAAAGTTCCTTAATAAGAACATTTTGCACAAGTATGTGAGTTTGATGAAATTTCTTGATGCAAATTGAAATGAAATAATGAAATAAACTAATTTAATTGCTGAAAGTGAAAACAAACAGATTGGAACTCAATTGGACAAGTAGAATGAAATTGATGTGAGAATGGCTTAAACCATAATTTCCTTATTTTAAGGCAATTTTGAAAAGCAATATGTTATAATTGGATTCCAATGGTGCAATAACGTTTTTGGATGGCAAATCACACCAATGATGGAAATCAAGGAAAACAAAATGTAACACAATGAAACTTAATGGAACCGAAATAAGAAGAAGAAGAGGTATGTGATTTGAATGCTCTAATCGCAAGAGCATAATAACAAAATATTGAAGAACATTGCAAGAACAATACCTTTTGATCTTGAATAACCTTAGCTCTGATATCAAATGATTCAAATAGGGCTAGATTAGTTTGCTTACTCATTTGATGAACACAAGTCCCGAGTTTAATTCAAAGTTCAAGAAGAAATTTAATTGGCATGCGAGATTCTTTTAACATAAATCTACCTCTAACATGCTAAAAAAAATAATGCAACATCACTTATTTAATTAGATAAGGTTATATAAAATGGGTTTATTGGCGACTTATAAAATGTCTTTGGATTTCTTAAGAAACATACTTGGATCTTGAAGGAATTCACCTTTTCTTGAATTATGGATAAAGACACTAGAAAACACCAAACAAGTGATTAGCAACAAAAAGAAACAAATTGAAATAAAAAAATGATGAAAGAATTGCAAGAAATAAGCAAAATTTAAATTTCCTTAATTTAAGAAAATTTTCAAATTTCAAGGAATTTCTAGAATCAAATAATTCAAATATGAAATTAGAGACACAATAATGATTAATCAATGAAGAAAACATAACTTGAATGGAGGAAAAACACAAAATTAAAGATTTGCAAAGTTCATTAATAAGGAAATTTTGCACAATTATATGAATTTGATGGAATTTCTTGATGCAAACTGAGATGAAATAAAGAAAAAAGCTAATTAATAGTTGAAAGTGAAAACAAACAAATTGGAACTCATTTGGACAAGTAAAACCAAATTGATACTAGAATGGCTTAAACCACAATTTCCTTATTTTAAGGCCATTTTGAAAAGTAATATGTTCTAAATAGATTCCAATGATGTAAAAACATTTTTGGGTGGTAAATCACACTAGTGATGGAAATCACTGAAAATCGAATGTAACACAATGAAACTTAATGGAACCAAAATAAGAAGAAGAAGAAGAAGAATGTGATTTGAATGTTCTAATCGCAAGAACACAAGAAAATATTGAACAACAATGCAAGAACAATACTTTTTGATCTTGAATAACCTTAGCTCTGATACCAAATGATGCAAACAGGGTTGGATTAGCTTTCTTATCCGGTTGATGAACATAAGTCCCAAATTTAATTCAAAGATCAATAAGAAGATAAATCATTAAATCTAAATTAGATCTCTATAAAACTTATTTCTAACAACTTGAATTATATGATTTAAGTTTTGTTAATCTCAATCCTAAATTAACTATTTAATTACATTCAAAAGATTATTATTATTTTTATTTACTCCCTTTGTTCAAAAAATGGACTTGTTTTTATTTTCACACAAATTAAGAAAAAAAGTTAATTTAATTAAATTTATAATTGTATTTAGTAGTTTCCACAAATATCTTTCCCCTTATATTAGTAAATGTTTCAATTTGAAAATAATCACTTTTTTGATTAACATTATTCTAGATATCGACAGTTACAAAATATTCATTAATTAAATCTATAATATTCATCAATCAAATATATAATATTCATTATATATGTAATTGCATTAATAATGTTCATCATATGATATATATTATATCAATAGCAATTGCATCATTAATATCGGATAAATAATTCGCATGAAAAATAAAATAACATTCACAATTTAAAATTAAAATATTTGTCATTCATAATTGATTATTAATTTATTTTAAAATATTTAATATATTTACATTTAATGTGCAGATATGCAAAATATTTATTATTTAAATTTTTATTATCTAAAATTATTTATTAATTAATTTTAATATATTCATTATATTTATATTTAATGTACTTGCATACATGCGTGCATGTGTAGTGGAACAACGCATAAATCATAATGTTACATAGTTGGCGTTTCATGATATAAGAACCTAAAAAGAAAAATATGAAACATTGAGCTTTACCACTGGAGGTTCCGATGCAAAAATCAGAGCTTCCAAAAGTGGCGAGTGGAGATATAATAACTAGAAATTACCAGTTGTGTATATCAAGAATATAAAGGTCAAAAACATGTCCGATTAGACATGGTGTAGTCACTCAATTTCGAATCATATTTTTTTAGACGAGTTGAGTGGAATTATTTTGAGTTATGAATTTAATCAGGTCAACGTGTAAAGAATTTTTAAGTTATTTTTTAGATTTTAAATTAAATTAAATCAAATCATTCATAATTTAAATTCTTAAAAAAATATTTTGATTTAAAAAAATTATTAATAATTTAAATTAAATCAAATTCAACTAATTTTGAATTGGATTAAGGTTGAATCAATTTTAGCACGTTAACAAATCAAAATTATTTATTTTGTTTCATTTTTTTATTCCACAAGATGACAAGTTCAAAATTATTGGGTTCATTATAAAAATAAATTGTCAATGTTTTTATCAATTGATTATTTCTCAGTATAGCTATTTCGTTGGATCGAATCGATTCGGTTTAATTAATTTAATAATAAATAAAATTTTAAAAATATTATTGAAATAATTTTAAAAAATTAGAAAATTTATTTAAAAATATAAACATATTATAATAATATAAAATAATAAAATTTAATATGAATTAAATTAAATTAAATTTTAATTTTATCAATATGGTTCATCAGTCCACGTTTAAACCATTGCAAATTGTGGTAGGCCTGTGGCCACACAACGGTGTTGTCGTTGTCAAGGGATTTGTGATACTGATTTATTATTTTAACCATTTTATTTTACACTTTGAATAATTTATACTATTTGATTCACACTTTTGCGTTATTAGTTGTAAAATGCATGCTTTAAGTGCTATATAATTCGGATTAATGAATTAAATATTCACTCTATTTCATTGTCTAATATTAATGAGTAATTTAATTGTTTTATTTTATTTTAGTTATTTATTATGATATAATTTGATGATACTAAAATAAAAAGAAAACAATTGATACAATAAATGAATATATCTTTATTACTATTAATATTACTTCGCTTTTTATATATTAAAGTGAAAATAAAATATTTATTTCACATTAATTTAATTATTTTATATGAGTATTTTGGTTTTAATTTAAATTTAATTATTAAATTTTAAGATTTTAAAATTTTCACTAACTTCTATAAGTCAATAATCTAAAATTATTATTCTGGAAATGGAGGGTTGCCTCCACCTCTCGCTATTGATCTAACTGAGAGCTTCTCGCACACCTAGGGCCTCAGCAACAGTAACATCAACCGCGGCAGCTAACCCTCCATTTCCTACTGCAAGAAAATGGCTATGGTCATCTCTGAAACTAAAACCGTAACCCATTAAACCCAATTCATCAAAAATTGCAGCGTCGACATTACATTTCACAGAAACAAACGGCTTTTGATTTGGAAGACTAAGATAAACTCCAAACAGCTTTTGATTTGGTAAAACCAACACAAGCATGAAAGCCATCTTCCCCTTGACAAAAATTAGAAATGTCCTTAAACCAGCTCTTGTAGCTAAGCAACCAGCGCCACATCAAATTGCCAACTTTAGATGGAACATGGAGCCTCCAAATCGAAAATTTTTTTATATTACATAAATTAAAATAAAGAACACGCAAAATTTTTGATATTATATAGAAAATATTTATTCTATTATATAATTATATAGAATTATATATTAAAATTTGTTCACATTACAAACAAATTATTCATTCTTTTACATAAACAATCATTATTTTTATCCTTCCTCTCTTTTGTCTCTTTTCTTCTCCATATGTTCACGTTTTTCCATTCATTGATTTCCTTTTTATTATTATAAAAAAAAACTAAGAAATAATTTCCTTTTTTGTAATGGTCTCCAACCAATCAATTTCTTATCTTCTTTATCACATCTCTCAAATAAGTACATTTTGGCTTATTACGCTGTATTATTGTCACTATTTGTCACATGTCTCAAATAAGTACATTTTGGCTTGTTACGTTGTATTATTGTCACTATGTATGTAATGGTCCAGAGACGCGAAAACCATTCAAGTCTCATTATAAATGATTTGATTCAGCACAATTTATGTGGAAAAGGGTTCTTTTTTTTTTTTTTTTTTTTTTTTTCGGTGTATAGTTTTTAGGCACTCTTGTAAATTTGTAGAAATTATGAGTTAGTGTTAGCAGAGATATTTTTGAGGAAGGATGAAGTTTTATTTAAAATAAACTTTAAAAAATTATTAATTCAATGATTTAAAGGGAAATAATTTGATTGATCAAATTATTAATTCAATGATTTGAACATTAAATCAATTTAATTTTTTAATTAAATTGAGTAAAATAGGGATGGAATGGATAGATAGTGTTATATCCTTACTCATATTCAAAGGACGGATTTGATTTTTTTTTTAATTAAATTGAGCAAAGAATTGATTTGTATAAACTCAATTAATCTAATCGAAGTTTTTATTAGTTTGTAAGACTAATAACTCAAATGTTGACTCGTTTTATGGCCTAACAATTAAAATTTTTAAAATAATTAATTTTTAATGCATGTACACTGCACTGTACATGATTAAAATATACCTAAATTAATTAATTTTCTAATTTTATATTCATATAAATAAAAACAATAAATTATGTAAAATTATATAAATAATTAAAAACTTTCTAAAATATATATAAAATAAACTTTAAAAAATATAATTTTTTTTAATAAGTAAATGAACACATACACTTAAGGCAAAAAGGTTAAAAAAACTAAATTTAAAAGCTAAATAAGAGTTATACAAGATTAATAAAATAAAAAGAATATTTTTGTCATCCATTATTACTATATATATTCATTGTAGTTAATTAAAATATCAAATTAATATTATAATAATAGTTCTTATAAATATATTTAAAAGAAATTTAATGCATAATAAAATTTAATTTTTACAACTTATGAATTTAATGTATAATAAAATTTCTCTCATAAATTAAGAGAGAAGTACCTTTTTATAAACTACATTTTAGTATGAACTTTTTATGTTTTTATTATTTTATGAGATGGCACAATAATTTTTATTATAGACATTTAAATCTCTTTAGATAATGTTGCATATAATAATTTATGTAAAAAAATATTTTGTGGTAACAAATATCATCATTTTGTATTATCTAACCTTAAATTTTATTGATAGACATGTCAAAACAAAGACATATTGTAAATTATTTTCTTTTGAATTAAAAAAGATATACATCATTTCCAATTGGAGAGGCAGAATTTTTTGGTAAGAATATTTGTCTTCATGTATATTGTCTCACGATTATTTCAGCATATATGATATTTTTATAAATTTTTTTATAAATCATTCGTATACCATTACATAAGTCATTAGTGGATTTAAAATTAAATTAAATTATTTTAATTTTTTCAATATTTAAAAATAAAGTAACACTAACTTAAAATTATAAATATTTTTATTCATTATTTTAGTTATTTTTTTAATAAAACTTGAAGAGGAATTCAGAGTTGCACCTGAAGATCCTAACTATGTTGACACCTTCTTAAGATCTTCTTAATTATTTCAAATAATCACAAATTTTAAAATTGAAATGAAAATTAAATCTATAAAGAAATACTATCCATCAATTAAAATTTATTACGCAAGATAATTTTTATTATTTTTTTTAAAAAAATGCATATATTTTTTTTGTCTAAATTTTTTTTCTCTAATTAGTTACTTTTATGGATAATACAGTATAGATTTTAAATATTATAAATTTCAAATATTGAAATATAATATAGATAGAATAGATTTTAAATTTCATAAACTTAAAAAATTTAAATGATAATTAGTTTTATAAATAAATATTATCTATCTAATTAAAATTTATAACTTAATATTATTATTGTCAATTTAAAAAAATTTATACCTTTTTATATCTTAAATTTTTTTTTTTCTAATTAGTCACTTTTATATATAGTATAAATACATAAATTGATATTTAGAATTTCTCTCAAACTACGATTACCATCAAAAGTATTTATTTTATGTATATGTGAAGTATGAAACACAAGATCTAGTGACTTTGTGTTTTTAATATAACTTAATTTTCCTTGTTATATATAAACTATAATAGCATTTAGATTTAATCGTTTTTTTGTTTTATTGCAATTCCTAGTGACATGATGCAAGGTTAAGGTTGTCCACTGCAGTGGGCTCCATTTTGGGGTTAGTCTTCCAAACCTAGCAAACATTATATGGATAAAGATAATTAATGAGTGGTGAAATGACACGTTGCTTTCTCGTAGTAGGAAAAGAAAACTACATAGGATAATGCTGACATGAGAAGTTATCCACTCACTTCTTGACATCTCATCTGAATGCCATGTATTATCTAGAATTGTAAGATTTGAATTTCATATCAAAGTCTTCATCTCTTTTTAATCATTATTATAGTTTTTTTTCAATAAAATATTGTAAAACATCTTAGTGAGCGAATCCAGACATCTAAATTAAGTTGATATTCTCTTAATACTCCCATAATGTCATTGTTCTCAACTGTTATTTCAAAAATATAATAATTTAAAATTATATTGATAGTTGTTTAACTATTTTTCTCATTTAAAATTTTTTTATTTTATTTTACATTCATCCCATCAAATGTGTGTAGTCATAGATTTAACTAAAAATTTTAAATCATTTGAGATTTTTTTAATTTAATTAGATTGAAGATACACTTTTCCAATTAGTTTAGATCAAATGTTTTTAATAAAATCAAAAAAAATATTAGTTATAATTTTAAATTTTTCTTTAAATTTCTACTAAAGAGTAACTTTATCTTTTAAATTCATTTTACTGACTTTAATCACAACCGATAAGTAAATTTGTTTTAATGGGTAATGCACCCAATCACCCATGCGTCAATTGATATGATAAACAATAGAATTGGACACTTGATTCCTTGATTGTCTTTTTTCAATTATTGATTCCTTGATTGTCTTTTTATAATATCCTTATATGGTTAAATTGTAATTTACTCAGACTTTACCTGGAATGTGATGTGGCTTTGAACGCAACTTTTTCTCCGAAATAGAGATATGTTGCGAATTTTTTCTCTCCCAAGTTGATTAAATCCATTATTCGACATTGTTAATTATTTTATGGAAGAGCATTTATAGATATCGCATGGTATTTATAGTGTTGTCGAGTCTAAGATTATATTTAGTATTTTTTTATGTAAAATATAAAATTTTTTTACTTTTACATTCAATATTATATTTTTTTAGTTTAGTTTTTATATTTTTTTGTTCACGTTTTATATGTTCAAAAAAATTACAACGAGCCAATTACGCTCATAATGATAATATAACTATTAAATCGCATTTGACTTATAATTTGAATAAAGAATTTTTTCATTTTAAATATAAAATTTGTTTAAATTTTGTGTTTACCTTTTTATATGTTATTTCAATTAATTATGTATCTAATATTTAGATATAAAATCTATTCACTTTAAACATAAAATTTATTATTTTTTTCACTTTTTATATACATTTCAATAAATTTTATTTTCGTTACTATAACACTCAAAACTTGACCTGATGCAAGGTTAAGAATGTCCATTGCAGTGGGCCCCATTAAGGACACAGCCATCCAGACCTATAAATATTATTGGGATAAAGACAATTAATTAATGATGGCTAGATCTTGCGTTATACTCTCATAATACGAAAATAAAATTATATGTTAAATTTATATTTTTTTCATTTTACAATGAAAAAGGATAATGCTAAGAAGTTCCTCACTCACTTCTTGACATCTCAACAGATAATGTGAACGTATATTTGTTTAAATGAATAATTCACGCATCCGCCCATGAAAAACATGTGGAAATTTTTTCTATGGTCCCCCAAGATTTTAATATTTCC